>JALIGW010000001.1:144848904-144946404 GCA_023053685.1 Diadophis punctatus similis
ATATATATATATATATTATATGTATGTGTATATATATATATACACATACATATATATACATACATACATACATACATATATATACAGTGTGTGTATATATATATATATATATATATATATATATATATATATATATATATATATATATATATATATATATATATATGTATATATATATATATATATATACACACACACACACACATGTTTATTCTATGTATATACTTTGCTTGTTATCATATATTGTACGCTTGACAAAAGAATAATAATAGTAATAATAATAATAATAATAATAATAATAATAATAATAATAATAATAATAATAATAATAATAATAATAATAATAATAATAATAATAATAATAATAATAATAATAATAATAATAATAATAATAATAATAATTGCAAATAACAACTGAAATGATCAGCAAACGTGTGAGGAAAGTAAAGAACTGGACATCACCTGGCAGTGATCAACTGCATGGATTTTGGCTCAAACATCTGACCAGTCTGCATGAAAAAATGGCCCAAAAATTCAATGAGATGCTGCAAAAAGGAAGTATCAGTGAATGGTTGACAACTGGGAGAACATATCTGATACAAAAAGACCCAGCAAAAGGAGCAGCACCAGGAAATTATAGGCCAATTACGTGTCTACCCACTATGTTTAAACTATTGACTGGCATTATGGCTGACAGAATTCAAGATTATCTTGAAGAGAATGACATCTTACCAGATGAACAGAAAGGCAACAAACGAAAAAGCAGGGGCACAAAAGATCAGCTTTTGATTGATAAAATGATTCTGGAGAATTGCAAAAGCCGAAAAACTAATCTTCACGCAACATGGATTGACTATAAAAAAGCTTTTGATTCACTCCCACACAGTTGGATCATCAAGTGCCTAGACACCATTGGGATTTGTAAAAATGTTGGCAGTTTTATTGAAAACATGATGAAGCACTGGAAAACTGAACTGTTTGTGGGAAATGAAAATTACGGATTTGTCAACATCAAAAGAGGAATTTTCCAGGGAGACTCATTGTCACCATTACTTTTTATCATTGCCATGATCCCGCTGTCAACAATCTTACAAAAAACAAACCTTGGCTAGCAAACATCCAAAAAATCTAATAAAATTTCACACCTGTTGTACATGGATGATCTGAAGTTGTATGGAAAAACTGAAACTGAAATTCAGTCTCTGACCAACACTGTCCGAATCTTTAGCAATGATATCAGCATGGAGTTTGGTTTGGACAAATGTGCCACAGTAGCATTGAAGAAGGGCAAAATCACTGAAAGTGTGGGCATAAACATGCCTAATGGTCAAGCCATAAAGTGTCATCAGCCAGAGGCTTATAAATACCTGGGCATACTACAACTGGATAATATCAAACATGATCATATGAAGAATGTGGTCAGTAAAGAATACACACAAAGAGTCAGAAAAATTCTCAAAAGCAAGCTCAATGGAGGCAACACCATCAAGGCCATAAACAACTGGGCTATACCTGTTATAAGATATACTGCTGGTATAATAAACTGGACACAGGCTGAACTGGACAATTTGGACAGAAAAACAAGAAAACTCATGACCATTCACCATTCACTTCATCCTCGTAGTGATGTTGACAGACTATATCTGCCCAGAAAAACTGGTGGCAGAGGACTTTTACAAGTAAAACAAACAGTAGAAGAAGAAAAACATGCATTGGCAGAATACGTCAAAGAAAGTAAAGAACCTGCATTGATTGAAGTAAACAACCAGAAGCTTCTGAAAGTGCAGCAGACCAAGCATCAGTATAGAAAAACTGCAATGCAAACTAGAGCCGACAGTTGGTGCAATAAAGCCTTGCATGGGCAATTCCTCAACAAGATTGAAGGAAAAGTTGATAAGGAGAAGATCTGGTTATGGCTCACTAATGGAACACTGAAGAAGGAGACAGAAGGCTTGATTCTTGCAGCCCAGGAGCAAGCAATTAGAACAAATGCAATCAAAGCCAAGATTGAAAAATCAGCTGATGACCCAAAATGCAGACTTTGCAAGGAAGCTGATGAAACAATTGATCATATCCTCAGTGGCTGCAAGAAAATCGCATAGACGGACTACAAACAGAGGCACAACTACGTGGCCCAGATGCTTCATTGGAACCTGTGCCACAACTACCACCTACCAGTGGTAAAGAACTGGTGGGATCATAAACCTGAGAAAGTAGTTGAAAACAAACATGCCAAAATACTTTGGGACTTTCGAATTCAGACTGACAAGATTTTGGAACATAATACGCCAGACCTCACGATTGTGGAAAACAAAAAAGTGTGGATCATTGATGTCGCCATACCAGGTGACAGTCGAATTGATGAAAAACAACAAGAAAAACTTAACCAATATCAGGACCTTAAAATCGAATTACAACGACTCTGGCATAAACCAGTACAGGTGGTCCCAGTGGTAATCGGCACACTGGGTGCTGTGCCAAAAGACCTTAACCGGCATTTGAAAACAATAAACATTGACAAAATCGCGATCTGTCAGTTGCAAAAGGCCACCGTACTTGGATCTGCGCGCATCATACGAAAATACATCACACAGTCCTAGACGCTTGGGAAGTGTTCGACTTGTGATAAAGTGATACGAAATCCAGCATATAAATCTCGTTTGCTGTGTATTACATTTTTTGTGAATAAATAATAATAATAATAATATTTTTGCAAGATTCTATTAATGTAGCCTTATAATAAAAATACAGATGATACTCCAGGCTGTGTTTTTTGTCCAGATTACCTCATAAGACTGGTATCAATTTTGCAAGTCAGAAATTACCCCTCCTATCCCTCATTTTTACTTTTCCAAAACTAGTCCATACTGAGATGCTTTTGTCATCCCTTCTCCTTCAAACTCAAATTTCATTTATCAGGTCATTGCCTAGTCTGAGAATCTTCCTCTTTTCATCCAAGGTCATTCCTATATACCAGTAACAATTTGATTCAAAGAAAGTAAAGTATTAAAATAATACATGAACAGCTTCAGTTTCTAAGGGTGACTGATCAACAAATGCAGACATCTCTTGGCCATGCTTTGTGATCTCCTCCTCATAATATGTTGAAGAGAAACCAATACATCAGACTAAAATAAATTGATAATTTCATACAAAAGTGTTGCTTTCTATTCCTATTTTGAGAGGAAAATATTTGAGAAATGATCTCAGTAAATTCTGAACTGAACAGTTAGCAAGCTATTAATGGGAAATCCAAATGTCTGAATTTGGTTTGGTGTTTTTAATTTCCTCTTTAACTTGCATTCTGTTATAGTGTTTAACAGATGGTATCATAAACATGAATACTGGGAAGAAAATCCACCAAAATGCAGTATCTGAAAATGCTTAGAAGGACAGTTGAACTTTGTAATAAACAAAAGAGAAATAAAACTTGGTCTTAGAGCATTTAATGATGTCAGTCAAATTGCATGGTTCTATCATGGCAGAACATGTAACTACACAAACATACTACTTAAGCTCCAGATAAAACACTCATCCATTAAGCAGAAAAAGATGTGTTTTCCAAATAACATGTGCTTCCATTTAGCATTTTGAGCCCACAAATATTTTTCTTTTATACCTGACATCATTCTACAAAACAAATATGGAACTTGGAAAGCCACGGTGCTAAGTAATTAGTATAATTTCCATTTTTATCCTCCAGATTTAGTATGGAAAAGACTAAACCTACTCTTAATTATGACTGCAAGCAGTAGTGTGGTCAATGAAAGAGATGTGTGATCTCATAACAAAAATAAACCTAACCCTGAATAATCATTCTTAGGTTAGAGATGGTCTATAACTATACTGCAATAAATACAAAAAAAATTACAATGTCTACTGTGGACATGATAAGTCCTTTGGCGGAGATTGCAAGTGTAAGCAATTCTTGCAGTAAGCTGTTTTAGATCAAAATATGTGTCCAGTGAAGCAGTTTACATCCCCACAAACTATTTTGATTTGATAGGCAGCTTAGAAATATTGAGGATAGCTGAAGATCTCTTTTACCAACCTCTAACCAAATCTACAGCACATTCCTAAGGGAAGAGCTATAGTTTCCAAAAGGCATCTAATCTAGCAAATGCAATTAATAGAGTTCCAATTACTGTGTCTCGTTTCCTCTTTCTATTTTGTAAGCCCAGAGATGCTAACAAAATGTATTACTACAGAAATGCAAATATTTGGAATCTTATTATTTTTTTATTATTATTAAGAATGTTGTAGCTAGCCAGCTAGAAAATGGTATGCAAAGGCTTTTTACTTGGTACTTAGAATTCTTCAGGGAAGAAATACAGGAACAAAAAGGAAAAACAAGATGAAGATCATAAGTGGGAAAGAATAACGGTGAAAGGTGCAATGAGAGTAATGAGAGCTCCTGGTGAAAAACACAAGCAATATATTTGTTTGTATACTCATGTGCTTAGCATGCAATCTCCCTAGTTCACATAGGGAAGGGCCATTGCTCCACCTATCTTGTAGAAAATCCAATCCCCAGTGCTGATGTTCTGTTCACAGCCTTAGAAAGCCACTAATTGGTGCTGGGCTAAGTGGCAACTGTTCTGATTTACAATATGGACAATTCTGTATTCTGTATTAAACACACAACACCAAGCTTTCCTTCATTATAGATATACTGTATCAGGGGCGGGTTCCTAATTTTTCTACTACCACTCTGTGGGCGTGGCTTATTTTGTGGGTGTGGCTTGCCAGCCATGTGACCAGGTGGGCATGGCTTCCCGGCCATGTGACCGGGTGGGCATGGCTTCTCGGACTGCTGAAGGGAGGGGAACTGAGATAGGTCCTGCCGCCCATTCCCCCTGCCCTCAGCAGCTCGAGAAGCCTCAAATGTGCGAAAATGCCTAGGATCATCACCGCGCGTTCGTGGCTTCTCGGACTGCTGAAGGGAGGGGAATGGAGATAGCTCCTGCCGCCCGTTCTTTCAGTGTCTCACGCGCTCCCTCAGCCATCCTCCCCTGCTTGGACTCACTGTGGGGTAGGAAGGCAGCGTATGCGCAGTGCCGGAATCTCGGCTTCTGAGCATGTGCAGAAGAAAAATAAAAAAAAACGTAAAAAAATTTTTTTTAAAATGGTGGCGCCCAGACACCGGCAACTGACCGCACCGGTACTGTGATGTCACCAGCGGGCCACTACTGGTGCTATAGAGTGGACCGCACTGGTAGGAACCCACCACTGTACTGTATATGGTGAAGAATGTGCATAAACAGCTGTTGTGTCTACCAGAGATGAGGCTTGGGCTTTGTTTCCTGCTTTTTGAAATTAGATTGTAATGATTCAGACAAGAATACTCAATCTTTACAGGTCCCATGTTCCAGCTTGGACGATGAACTAGGTACTCAACAATCAACCACTCAAAATCACATGCCATTTTGTTGATCACATCTCACAAGATCACAAATAAGAATGCCACTCTAGGAGATTGTGATATTCTCCTGTGGGGTCATATGCAATACTGCCAAGAATCTCTTAGGAGTTTATCATTTTGCAATATTTCTTTTTTAAATGTTTCTTTAAAAATTAATTTGGGAAACTGTGGGTGTTAGAAGAGTCACAGAAAGAAATGCTTATATAGTGACAAAGTTGCAATAAAGAAAAGAAAAAAATGTACAACCAATGAATACAATTTATTTCACTAAGCACCTTGCATATATCAATTAACAGACCATCTCAACAGCTTTGCTAATATAATTAAATAACGTAAATGAATAAAGCTATTGAAATCAAACATTTTTTTCCTATGCATTGCTTTTAAATTTCAAATAAGGAGACTTGCCTTTATTTAAATTTCTGAGATGTCTCCGGTACAAATAATAACTAAGAAAGTGATCAAAATTAATAGATAATAAAATTATTACTTAGGGAGGGAGGGAGGGAGGAAGGAAGGAAGGAGGGAAGGAAGGAAGGAAAGAAAGAAAGAAATTTCAGCTTAAAGATACACAAATTTATTTTGTGGATGTTTTTATTAATGTAATGTTTTTATTTATTTTTTATAATTTTAGAATCATAAACTGCTCAGAAGAATTGGTTGAGTTAGGTGGCTATATTGAATGAATGAATGAATGAATGAATGAATGAATGAATGAATGAATGAATGAATGAATGAATATCCAAGTATACCAGGGTGTCAAAGTACTTACAGTTGAGACCAACATTCTTATAACTCCATATTTATTTTCTATTTCTATCAACGAATGCTTTGACTCAATCTTAGAACAACAGAATAACATAAAGACATTACTGTCTTGAATAGGTAGAAGGGATTTTTTAAAAAGTTGTTTAAGTTAAATCTTCTAACATTTCTGGCCAGGAAAAAGAAAAAGAATTTTCTGTTGTACCTGTCACACGTTATTCTTTTGTTATGCTGATATTGGGTTGACTTTAAGCCTGGGCTAAACCCTCTATCTTATAATAGGCTGTGATCAGTTAATTCACGTATTATGATTCTTGGAAACCTTTACTATATATGATTCACTCATGTTAATAATCCTGATTTCCATTTCTAGGCCTCTGCAAGACTTTTTTCACCATAAACCTTCTGCCCTTTAACATCAAAACTTGACTGAGGTGGATTAATCCTGTACTGGAATGGCTATGCAACCTACTGTATACCCTCCGATAAGGCAATATGTACAGAGTGATACTTTAATGAAAAGAAAATAACTTTTCATATAGTACTGAACCACAAAATATGCATCTGTCTGTCCTTCGTGCTTGATTATAATGGATGTGTGTGCATCTGTGTCTGTGTGTTTTAAGATAAAGCCTTCTGGCAATACATCAAAACCGCTTGTTTGGTTTTAGTGTAACAACTGCAAACTAAATAAATACACTTTCACAGCTTACTCAGAACAATGCTCTTTCAAATGTCCTTAGGTTTTCCTCCAGGCAACAGCAGTTATGGTCCATGTTGCAATATTTGTTGCTGTGGATAACAATGCACCATCAAACTGAGAAACTCTCCATAACACCAGTTGCGAAAGTAACAGGGACTTTACCTCCGTACTTTCAAAACAAATCAAAAAACTTGTTAATTTTTTTGCTTTGTCTCTATACTAATCAGACTTATGGTAAAGAACAAACTTGTGATGACTTTGGACACTAAAGGACTATTGTGTTTTGTTTTAAATATCCACTTTTGCAGACCGATGCTGAGTCAAGATAAGCCAATGTAGCCAATATAAATAAACTGCTCCATGTTGTAATTTTCATTGTTACAACATTTGCCTAATCTTATCTCCATTATACAGTGGAAGAGTCAGTCTATGTTAAAGTTGTAGTGCACAGAAAGCAAATTTGGAGAATTAAGAGTACAATTGAGTATAAAAGGGTCAAAACACTGCTGCTTCATTAAATTCTTATGGACTACGTGGATACATCTATGCAACTTTCTTGGCAGCAGTACAGAAATTTCATGCTTTCTCGCCTGATGTCTTTTCACCTTTTCTTTTAGCTCTGAAATTCCCCCGTTGTGTTCCACCCAAGCACTAACCAAGGCTAACCTTATTTAGCTTCCAAGGCTGATACAAGGTCAGCTAGCTGCTTCCTTTTATTGCGATTGCACAGAAGTGCTTATTCCTATAAGCACTGCTTTCTTAAATCAGTTTGATATCTCTCAATCGGAAACACTATGACTGGCAGCTCACAGGAGACAGAAATGGGAAGAGAAGGGCTAGCAGATTTGGAAAATCACTTCAGAATGTTTATCTGTTCTACCCTTTCCCCAAAAGCTTCAATCAGCAGCTCCCTAGTGGCATCACGTCTGGCAGGAGCCAAAAAGCTAGAGCAAGCCTTCAGCCAGGTGTGGCTTTTTTGACAATAGCAAGCAGCTTTAGTTTGACCTGTACAGCTGTCTACAACTTTGGGCTGGTTGGAAGCTGTTGCTTACTTTGTTCTTCTTTCAAAAGAAGCCAGTTCAGAAGCTAAGGTAGCAGGAGTGAGTTTATACTGCCTGCCTCCTTCGGCAAAGATAGTAATTGTATATAGATAGTCCTCAACTTACAACAGTTTCTTTAATAACCATGGAAAGTTACAATGGCACTGAAAAAAAAGTGACTTATGATTGTTGTTCACATTTAACGGCCATTGCAGCACCCCCATGGACATGTAATCAAAATTTAGGCGCTGGGCAACTGACTCATATTTATGATGGTTGCAGTGTCCTGAGCCATGCGATCCTCTTTTGCGACCTTCTGACCAGCAAAATCAATGGAGAAGGCAGATTCACTTAACAACCATGTCACTATGAACTGCAGTGATCCAGTTAACAGCTGTGTCAATAAAGATCGTAAAATGGAGCAAAACTCACTTAACAATTGTCTTACTTAGCAACAGAAATGTTGGGCTCAATAGTGGTAGTACCTGTACCTGAAGGAAAATTATGACAATCTGGGAAAGGCAAGGATGACCTAACTACCTTCTCAAGGAGAAGAGGTAGGGATAGATGGTTGGACAAAAAAGCTAAAGTCATTGGTTAGATCAGAGGTCCCCAAACTCTTCAGCTCATTGACCCTTTATGAAGTTTCATATTGTCCATAAACCCTCAGACATTTATTATATGAAAATAATGAATACTGATGTAACTTATCTGAAAGTCAGTTTGATATAGTGGTTAAGGCATCAGACTAGAATCAGGAGACCATGAGTTCAGTGCGAACCGGTTGTTAAATTACCTACCCACCTGCTAACAAAGTGGATCCTGGGCGCTGTGCTGCGTTGCAATGGAGAAACAGACAATGAAGCGGCCAGCGCAAGGGAAGGAGAAGGCCGATTTCCCTCCTCCTTCCCTCATGCCAGCTGCTCCGTTGCCTGTTTCTCCATTGCAGCGCAGCGCCCAGGATCCACTTTGATGGGGGGGGGGTAATTTAACAACTGGTTCGCCAGGGTCAGGTTGGCCATCATGGGAGGCTCATCCCACATGTGCGGTAGAGCTGGAGGACGGGGATGGGCCATGCCTCCCACAACAATCAACCTGACCCTGGGCGAACCAGTTGTTAAATTATTTGAATCCCACCACTGGTTTAGTCCAGGGGTAGGCAAAGTTGGCTCTTCTATGACTCGTGGACTTCAACTCCCAGACTTTCTGAGCCAATCATGCTAGCTCAGGAATTCTGGGAGTTGAAGTCCATGAGTCATAGAAGAGCCAACTTTGCCTACCCCTGGTTTAGTCCAACCTTAGGCAGAAAGCCAGCAGGGTGATCTTGGGCCAATGATTCTCTCTGGGAAGGAGGCAATGACAAACCCACTTCCGAAAAGCCTTGCCAAGAAAATTGTATGGTCTTGTCCAGGCAGTCCCTGGGAATTGGACATGATTGTTTGGAAGAAAAAAAATCCAAACTAATCAATATCAATAACAATTATAACAGCAATTTCATAAATATAGGTAATATTGGAAGTATAAAAAATATAATATTTTACTGGTACTACCAGTATTATAAATGGGAAGGATGCATTTGATGAGCATCAACAATGGTACTGATATTTGATGGGAGACTGGGGAGTTTTAGTCATAAGTCACTACGTTCTTCTGGGTTCAACCTGTTTCTATTGACCCCAGTCATTTACTGACCCCTTTTGACCTCCAGCCATTTATTCACACACTAGATAAACTCATCAAGCCTTGGGGTAAGATATTGACCAATTTGGGGGACCCTGGGTTAGATATACAACTATTTCCATTTCACATTTTTCTTAAAAAGGAAAAAAAAACTGTGCCTCCCAGTTCTGTTGCTGAATGTAAGGTATGTGTAAGGTCCTCCTAGATCCACAGCTAAAATTGGATCACCATCTCTCCACTGTGGCTAGGGGGGCCTTTGCACAGGTTCGCCTGGTGCACCAGTTGCGGCCATACTTGGAGAAGGAGGCTCTACTCACGGTCACTCATGCCCTTGTCACCTCGCGCCTGGACTACTGCAATGCGCTCTACATGGGGCTACCCTTGAAGAGTATCCGGAGACTTCAGCTGGTGCAAAATGCGGCTGCGCGTGCTGTGGTGGGTGTGCCAAGGTACACCCACGTGACACCTGTACTCCGCCAGCTGCACTGGTTGCCCATCGGTCTCCGGGTCCAATTCAAGGTGTTGATCACCATCTTTAAAGCCCTTCATGGCTTAGGACCAGGTTATCTCCGGGACCGCATTCTGCCTCACACTTCCCTTCGACCGGTTAGGGCCCACAGAGTTGGCCTCCTCCAGGTCCCATCGGCTAAGCAATGTCGCCTGGCGGGCCCTAGGGGGAGATCCTTCTCTGTGGCAGGCCCCGTGCTCTGGAACCAACTTCCCCCAGAGACCCGAACTATCCCCACCCTACTGGCCTTCCGGAAAGCTGTTAAGACATGGCTTTTCCTGCAGGCAGCGGGTAGAGCGTAATCCATTTGAGCTCACCCCCAAGTATGTATGAAGTTGAATGGATATTAGATGCTTTTAAGATTACGGTTTTAATTTTTATATCTGTTTTAATGCTTATTTATATTGGTTTCTTGTATTTTTTCTGTTGTACGCCGCCCGGAGTCCTCCGGGAGTTGGGCGGCATATAAGAAACACCAAATAAATAAATAAATAAATAAATAAATAAATAAATAAATAAATAAATAAATAAATAAATAAATAAATAAATAAATAAATAAATAAATAAATAAATAAATAAATAAATAAATAAATAAATAAATAAATAAATAAATAAATAAATAAATAAGTTCATAAGAAAACCTTCTTAGTGCTTGATTTAATTCTGCATGGGGGACACGGGGTGAGTTCCCTTTCCCAAACTTCTTGTCCTGTGCTTTTAAAACAAAATTTGCATTTTACTAGATACAATGGTTTTAATCTCTTGCACCTGCTGACACTTTTCATTTTGCAGTTGAGTTGCCAGCATGCTTTCATTTCATCCTGCATATTTATTTTTGCTGTGATGTTATTGTATGTTATTGGACCATTATTCATGCTTTAAATTATGTTATGTAACACAAAAATATTAGCTTCTGAAGTGTTTAGGATATTAAATATAGAAACATGATATCAGGACAGCAACCTGGATTTTGACATCAAATTGGAAGGCAGCTCCAGAACATAGGGTTGTGAACAAACATGAATCACAGATCCATTTCCCACATTTCCAAATCTGAAATAAGGACATTTAAATATCCTTCATGTAACATAAGGCACAATATTTCTTTTTATCTCTCTCTTTCCTCTTCTCTACTTTGGAGCACATTATGTCATGAATGTCCAACTTTTTGGCTTCCCTGGGCCTCATTGAGTGAAGAGAAATTGGTTGGGTTGCATATATAATATTTAATATAGTTATTATATATAAATCAGATCATAATGTTAAAAATGTAGAGTCTTGTTGGCCGCATTACTAGCTGTCCAGAGCAGCAGGTGGCCCATGGGCAATGGTTGGACACATCTGCATTATGTGAAGACCTACCGGTAGGTCTCTACAAAGTGCTCTCATTCTGGGAAACATGGAAAGAGAAAAGGACAATGACTAGCAGCAAAACAGATCTCGGTTACAGTGGAAATGGGTGCACCTTTGCAAGACCTGAAGCTTACAGACAGTTTGTCATGGAGAAAATATATCCATTTTGTCTCTAAAATTTGATACCAACTTGGTGACACATAACCAGTTTTCAAAAGTGTGCATGTGATTGCAGTTTCCTTAAAATGAACAGTAAACTCATAAACACCTGGTACAGGCCTATGTCCCAAGGGCCAATGCAAAACTATTCTACTGAGGCATTTTCTACATCTTGTGTGGTGCAAATCCAGATATGTATTAACTGAATTAAATGGAGCTTATTGTCAGGGAAGTGGGTAGTAAAGATTGTAGCCTTCTAACACTGACACCATTGAAGGCAATGGTGCTTCAAAAAAAATATCTCATGCCATATCATTTTCTTCACAGCAACATATTTTGCTATTATCTGCTTCCTGGTCTAGGCTTGAGCCCTGGGATTTCTGGAGGCCTTTCATCAAAATTTTGTCAAGTCTAACGCTGGTTGGCTTTGTAAGATTAACCAGGATCAGCTCGATGTGGTCATCACCTGTAGATCCATTCAGAAATCTCTCTAGTCAACTCCTAGGCACTGTTCAAGCAAATAATAAACTGAGGTCCTAGGTGCCAAGGGAATAGTCAACCCTGAAGGGCTATTCATAGTGCTCAGTGCTCAGGATAAAAATATCATGTTTACCATTATCAAGCTGCCTTTACAAAAAGGTCATGTTTCCAAAAAGAGAAAGAAGAAAATGTCTTCATAGATATAATGGTCTTCAAATGGGTATACCTTCAAAAGCTCCTAGAGTTAAAGAAAAAAGAAAATCCCATGTGCAGAATAAAATTGTTACAAATAAGTATATTCATTTTAACTGTATGGAACCCAAGTTTTTTCTAACGCAGTGGTTCTCAACCTTCCTAATGCCGCGACCAGCGACCTGCCACTGTGCCATCGCTGCGCCCCACCGTGCCACCGCGCCCGCTGCTGCGACCCCCGCCCCGCCACCACCATTTGGGTTCTTTTACCCTCTGCGTTCTGCGCATGCGCAAAGGGTAAAAGAACCCAAATGGCGGCGTCCGGGCGAAGTCTCATGATCCCTGTGAAAGGGTCATTCGACCCCCAAAGGGGTCATGACCCCCAGGTTGAGAACCGCTGTTCTAAGGGAAACATTTGCTATGGGACTATGGGACCCCCCCCAAAAAATCTGACAATCCCTGGACATTCCAGTTGATAGGTAAGTAGCCTAAATTCAGTGTGTCAAGGGATCTCAAACTCAATACTTCCAAAGAACCAGCTCTTCCATACTACAACTACAACTATGGCTCATGTACTGAACTTCCACAGATGATAATCCACTGTCTCTGTAGTAGCTAACAATTGAAAACTGGATCATTTACTGTTCTCACAGGATAAGAATTTAATGGTCTGGAATTAATTTAATACCTTTGTTCCACATTGGTTGCAGTGCCAAATTTTAACAGGGGGACCTTAAGTAGGTCATGTACCTAATAATGTAAGAAGTTATTCTTTTAACATGAGTTTTGTTTACATAAAGATTTTTTTTCTGTCTAGGAACAATTTTTGAGTCATGTAGTCAGTTTTAATCAAGGCATTATTTTGTTTGTAGCTCAAAAGCTATGCCAGCAAAAAGGAACAGATTTTTGCCTCAACTGTCCATTTTCCAAAATTGCTTTTTCCTGGGCCTCATCTGGCACCCCTCTCCCCTTTTAATGCACAATTAGCAGCTGCAACGAGAAGTGTTATTTGTAGAGCACTTATAGGTTTTTCCAGTATTTTTGTGGTATTTTTCTCTTGGCTACCCTCCCCACATTTGACTAATCCAAAGATACAGTTTGCAGTGTTAATTTAAGATAATTACAGGCTTATCTATTTTTTTCTCTTAGAAATTAAAGAATGATGTCTGAAGAAATGTCTCCAATTCAATTCTCTCTGTCACAAAACCCATCATTTCTGCACATGTACAGCTAATAAGAGCGTCAACCCCATATGTACATTGCAGGCTGTTGCGCATCGAACGATAAAACATTTTTTTCCACCATGAAAAAGTTTCCTTTTAATACTTCACTCCCATCCCTTTTACTTTTCACTTGAAGTAGTACCACTACAAAGCAATCAAGAAGTGTACAATCTTGCTTAAGGCATACACATTCCAATTTCAGCCGAACACACACAATAACACCCTTCAGTCTTGCTCATGACAAGCATAATCCTGACCTCAATCCGCCAAACCCTGGAAAATCAAGATCGAGTTAAGAGGCACAAATCACCTAAGCCACTGAAAACTCCCATTGCCTTGGCCAAGCAAACAAACAAATAAATCAATCGCTGGCCATATTTTCCCATTCTCCTCCCCTATGTTGGACAAACTTCTACAACTCTGATAGATTTTCTGCTTTCCCAACTTCTGAAGCCCTTCTCCTGAGCCAGCAGGAATTCACCATGCCCTAACCTCATAGGAGAAGAACATAATGCCCTAGGAATGAAGCTGAAAGCGCTCAGCTAGGAGAACTCTTCAGACATAATTGCACATCAGCAGTTTCTTCCAGACTGGGAGGAAAGCATAAAACCTCTGTTTGTTCAATCAGAACTGGAAAAAGTTCTCTCAACAGGAAAAATGGATTCCATATCATTTCAGTCATTTTCCCTACTATTATTTACACAGGGTGGGGTCAGAGTGAGAGTAATCTGGTGAAATCACACTGTCTTTTCTAATTGCCTTCTCAAGGTTGCAAAAATGTGGCAGGAACATAGCGATATCATTAGAGCTGGCAGACAGAACTTTTGTTCCACATTGTAAGGACTGGCCTTTTCTTCCTTCTCTTAAAGCAGATGCATTCAGTCCAGCATACATCACTTTTGCTATTTTTTTTTTTTTACTTCAACAGACATAGCACCACCAAATATCCACGCTTTGTATGGTTTGGGGACGCAGAGGTTGTTTACTCTAGATTTACATGCGCAAGCATTTCTTTGCTTACTTCACTTTAAGCTTATTTGGAACAAATCAATTGGGGATAATACAGATTCTGGATCTTATATCTTGAGAAATCATAATATAAGAAATCCATCAGGAATGCCACACACACACACACGTTTGTGTGTATACACATACCTAGATACATATAGACACACACATATATACATATACTGTGTGTGTGTGTGTGTGTGTGTGTGTGTGTGTGTGTGTGTGTGTGTGTGTGTGTGTGTGTGTGTGTGTGTGTGTGTGTGTGTATACACACATATACCAGGGGTGAAATCCAGCAGGTTCTGACAGGTTCTGGAGAACCGGTAGCGGAAATTCTGAGTAGTTCGGAGAACCTCTGGCGGGCCCCAGAGTGGAGTGGAAATGGAGATTTTGCAATATCCTTCCCCTGCCACGCCCACCAAGCCATGCCCACCAAACCACACCACGCCCACCAAGTCACGCCCATAGAACCGGTAGTAAAAAAATTGGATTTCACCACTGACATATACTGTATGTATATGTGTATATACATACACACACATATAGATATAGAGATAGAGACAGAGATAGAGATAGAAAGAGAGAGAGAGAGAGAGAGAGAGAGAGAGAGAGAGAGAGAGACAGACAGACAGACAGACAGACAGACAGACAGACAGACAGACAGACAGACAGACAGACATAGAGAGAGAGATATGAATGAGAAATATGGCATTTCCAGAAGGAAGGAAGGAAGGAAGGAAGGAAGGAAGGAAGGAAGGAAGGAAGGAAGGAAAGAGTCTAGCATTATTCACTAGTCAATGCCCAGAGCAGCAGTGCTGTCGATCTCCTCACTGTTAATATCTGAGGACATAAACATTGGGATATAAGCCTCTTCACTGGTGCAAGTAGCATCTGCTACAGTATAATGAAAATGGGAGAATCTAAGTTTATAATGTTTGTTTTCTGAAAATGAAGGGAATATTAGTGTAACTGTATTTCCTATTCTTCAGCCAACATTAGACAAGCTAATTGCCCTGGGCATAGTGCTGTAGAAGGGAAGCTTCAAGGTGATTATTTAAAACAATGCAACTTCCAACTATCCTGGATTAGCCAGGACAATCACAATATAGGGGACAGGAGGGAGTCATCATTCCCAAAGAACTTTCTCCATGGGATTTCAGTTCTTTCTACCTAGCCCCCAACAGGAAGACTGAGCAAGAGCCACAAATCCTACTTATCACCATAGAAGGAGGTTGGTTATGGACCTGATCCACATCTGCCATTCCTGAGAGTGTGAGGAACCACAAGTAAGAGAACTACCCAGCATGCCGTACAACTCCCATAGAAGTCATTTGGTCACACAGTTCCTTGAGGAGTCATCTTTGGAATGATCAAGAGCTATGGCAGAAATTGCTGGTCCAGTACAGCTTGCACTTTGTGTAATTGTTGAGCAAAACTTTTGGGAGGGACTAACAAATTACAGAAATCTATGACATCATTTACTTACGGCTTTTTAATTTTAAATAATGGACGAAGAAGACTTTCTGCTTATAGACACTTTCTGCTTGAAGGGAAAGGAAAAGCCTTCATACTTAGTATAAGGCTTGCTTACAATATTTTATTTCAAATATTATCTTTTCTGAGTTGAAATTAAACTTTTCATTCACATCTAAAACATTATTTTATCTGCCCAAACTGCTCAAGTGAAGGAGTTAAGCTCAAGTTTTGTTTATCCGAAATAAAACTTTATTTAACGTAAGAAGCTTGCTCTATTGGATTCTTAACTATTTCCCTACGGGGCCATTACCACCAATTTCTTTCTGAAAAGAGCCATGCCATATTGATTATGGATGCCTGTTAAAATGTTTGTTTAGCAAACTTCTTGGGAAAAGAGGTGTCCAGTATATCCGAAAGTCTCCCGTTCTTTTTTTTTGTCTCTCTCTCTCTCTTTCCAGGGTTAAACTACAAGCATATACAAAAGTGCCAGCCCTGGTAGGTAGATCAAATCAGGATATCAGCTCCACAAGAAAGCTAAAATTTGGCTATAATAACACAATCGTGTAAGTCTAATTGTGCTGTACCTCTTTCCCCTTCTTTTACTTTCCTCTTCTTTAACAAGGGGACACTCCCAAATCTTCTTCCCAATGTTATACCACTGCTCTTGATTTAAAAAAAAACATTTCACACTCTTTTGCCTAGATCAGGGGTCAGCAACCCGCGGCTCTGGAGCCGCATGTGGCTCTTTCATCCCTCTGCTGCGGCTCCCTGTAGCTCAAAATAGGCGTCACAACCGCTAATGTGTGATACCTGCTGGCACGCGATTTATTGAGCTTTTCGACCCCCGGTAGGCCAACCATGGATAAATCCAAGGAAAGAAAAGTTTCAGAAGAAAACAGAACGTTTAATTCAACTACATCAGTGGTGGGTTCCTACCAGTGCGGTCCACTCTATAGCACCGGTAGCGGCCCGCTGGTGACATCACAGTACAGGTGCCCCGCCATTTAAAAAAAAATAATTTTTTTTTAAAAATTTCTTCTGCGCATGCCCAGGAGCCGAGCTTCTGGCACTGCACATACGCTGCCTTCCTACCCCACAGTGAGTCCAAGCAGGGGAGGATGGCTGAGGGAGCATGTGAGACACTGAAAGAACGGGTGGCAGGAGCTATCTCCATTCCCCTCCCTTCAGCAGTCCGAGAAGCCACAAACATGCGGTGATGATCCTAGACATTTTCGCACGTTTGAGGCTTCTCGAGCTGCTGAGGGCAGGGGGAATGGGGGGCAGGACCTATCTCAGTTCCCCTCCCTTCAGCAGTCCGAGAAGCCACAAACGTGCGGTGATGATCCCAGGCATTTTCGCAAATTCAAGGCTTCTCAAGCTGCTGAGGGGAGGGAGAACAGGCGGCAGGAGCCTAGGATCATCGAATGGGGAGAAGCATTGAAGCTGGACGGAGTCTCCTAGAAGAACTGCTGCACCCGCTGCGGTCTTGCTGCTCCCGCTGCGGGGGGCTGCGTTGCATGTGGGCAATGTCCCCCTGCTTTGCCGGCCGCAGCCAAGCTCCCGAGGCCCACGCCCACCCGGTCACATGGCTGGCAAGCCACACCCACAAAATAAGCCATGCCCACAGAGTGGTAGTAAAAAAATTAGGAACCCGCCCCTGAACTACATATGCTAGTTCTGTGGCCGCTCAGGAAATAGTCAGGCACAGGAAGGGTTTTGTGGCTCCCGGTGTTTTCTTTTCTGTGGGAAACGGGTCCAAATGGCTCTTTGAGTGTTTAAGGTTGCCGACCCCTGGCCTAGATCCGTGGTGGCGAACCTATGGCACACGTGCCAGAGGTGGCATGCGGAGCCATAGAAGCCGGCACGCGAGGGTTCCCACCGGCAAACCGGAAGTGCGAAAAAACGCACTTCCGGTTTGCCGGTGTGCTGTTTTTTGCACTCCGGAGGGTTCAGGGAAGCTCCCTGAAGCTCCGGAATGCAAAAAACTACAAAACGGACAAACCGGAAGTGCACTTTTCCACACTTCCGGTTTGTCCGTTTTGTAGTTTTTTGCATTCCGGAGCTTCAGGGAGCTTCCCTGAACCCTCCGGAGTGCAAAAAACAGCATACCGGCAAACCGGAAGTGCATTTTTTCGCACTTCTGGTTTGCCGGTTTTGTCGTTCCAGGCTCCGGTAAGCCTTTGTGCGGAGGTGGTGTGTGTGTGCGCATGCGCAGGGGGCAGCATGGGGTGGTGTTGTGCGCATGCGTGGGGGGGAGGGAATGGGTGTGGGTATGCGAGCGCGCGCAAGCGCGCGCCCCCTTTTTTAGCACGCGAGCCGAAAAAGGTTCGCCACCACAGGCCTAGATAGTGGTTCTTGCATATTTCTGTCAAGACAATATTCCTTATTCTCTATCAAAGCTCTCTAAGGAATGTCATTCTGAGGGCTAGACTTAACGTCTATTGAAGAACACTTCCCCCCACCCCAACTGCTTTATAAGCAAGGAAACAGTAACAGTGACATAGTTTCTTTTTTTCAGAAATTCAAGGCCACGAAGGCCATTAATTTAGACAAAACTGTTTTTGACTTGACATTTTAATTATTTGACACAACAGTATAACAGAAAAATATGAATAGCGGGCCTGGGATTGCAATTAGAAAAATGCTAGTGATGGCCTGAGTGGAGGAGAGATGTTAATAATGAAAGAAAGGGTAAGTTTGAAAAATATAATATTCCTTGCAACTTTGGTCTGGAGAACTACCCCTTCAGTCGAGAATAAAAGATCAAAGATCAATCCATATGGTATATGTCAATAATTCATCTGGTAAACTACAACATGAGATTCCCATGCAATAGCCTACATTTAGCTGGGATTTCTTGTCTACTGAGCTTCCATTATCAATGAATCTAGAAGAACATCTGTTCAGATAAAAGGTACCCCTACCTCCTGCCAATTGCTTTTCCCCTTGAGCTATTTCTTAAAATGTGTGTCTTCTTTTAATATAATAAGGGAACAAAATCAACTCAGACTACAAAACTAACAAAAGAAGGAGCAATATATGAAGGAAAAAGTGGAATTATGCTATTGCCCAATAGTTTCTATTAGAAATATATGCATGCATATATTTGGAAGGTGGACTGTAGGATGCTGACAATGTCAGAAGTAGTCTGCCATCTGGTTGGAGAAAGTGAGTTACTTTGAACTAATTAAATTAGATTTTCATACTTGTATTTTGCCCTGATATTGCCTTGGTTATTTGATGATTATCAGATAAGAAATGGTAGAATGCTATCTTCTTCACCTTCCTATACTCCTTGGTTCATTTAGTATCATTGGGTTGGTGTCTTATAGGAATGATGCTTTTCTTGGGAACTAAATAGCACCACCACACTTGCACTGGTTCCACTGCTGGGCATCTTTATCCCAATGGAACCGGGTTCTTTTAATGGTGATGAATAGTAGGAGCTATCATGAGCCAATAGTAGGCACACTGGTTAGAGTGCAGTACTGCAGGCTATTTCTGCTGACTGCCGGCTGCCTGCAATTTGGCAGTTCAAATCTCACCAGGCTCAAGGTTGACTCAGCCTTCCATCCTCAAAGGTGGGTAAAATGAGGACCCAAATTGTTGGGGGCAATAGGCTGACTCTGTAAACCACTTAGAGCAGGCTTTGAAAGTACTGTAAAGCTGTATATAAGTCTAAGTGCTATTGCTATTGCTATTGCTATTGCTATTGCTAGTGCTAGTGCTAGTGCTAGTGCTAGTGCTAGTGCTAGTGCTAGTGCTAGTGCTAGTGCTAGTGCTAGTGCTAGTGCTAGTGCTAGTGCTATTCAGGAAATTGGAACTCCTTTTCAGCAGTACAATGATGACAGTCAGCTATAGTTTTCGGTTACATCTGAAAAAAAGTTATGCAGGAGGTGTCAGGTGTCTGGAAGCACTAATAAGCTGAATCCTAAGCTTAAGGTCTTCTTGGTCAAAGCAAAGCTCAGATCTCAGAAGGAAGCAACAAATTTCAATTAAGGCAGATGACGTGAATGGGGCAGATTAACAAGGATGGTTGGAAATAATACTTTTTCTTTGCATAACCATGAAAGATACAGAATCTCAGAACAACTTTCTTTACATAGTCATTAAAGCTTCAGAGACCATTGTTCCTTTGTAGGTAATAATTTCAAATTATCGACTTTGTACCCAGTCTCTGTCTTAACCGCTTCTACCATGCCATTTGCTACATAGGCTGTTTTGTTTTGTACATGCAGTAGCTGTATTGGTCTGTTTTCACATTTACTGCATTGCATGTGTCCCTGTTCTCTTATATTGTTACTACTGGGGTATTCTGACCCATCACCTGTGGTCCTAAATGGTTTGATCTCCTACTTTTATTTCAAGGCTTGCCACCTCACAAAACAGATATATTGTGGTGGGACCCTGCAGCTCAGGGGCGGATTGCTTCTTCTTCGCGATACCAGTGTGCTGCGTGCATCGCCATGTTTTGCCACGCATGTGCTCGCTATGCGCATGCGTGCCCTCATGCAATTTTTCTTCCTGCACATGTGCGGAAGCAAAATCTCGTGAGGGGACGCACATGCACACACGATTTCGGCGCTAATTTTTGCTTCCATGCATGCGCAAAAGCAAAAAATCGCTGAAATCTCACATGCATTCGCGTCCCCTCACAACATTTTGCTTTCGCGCATGCACAGGAAGCAAAATCAGCCCAAACATTCCCCCAAAAAAGATGGCGCCACGTGACAGACCAGCAAAGATGGCAACGGAGCTGTCGCGCGCAAATAGCACCATCTGCTGGCCGCTACCGGTACTGTAGAGTGGACCGCACCAGTAGGAACCCACCACTGCTGCAGCTGCTTCCCCTTCATCCAGCGCATGAAACTGCTGGAATCCTGAACAGAACTATACTGTGTGAGACAGATAATAGAAAGATGTCAGGTTTTCTGCTGGAGATGGAAAGTTAAAACTGAGCTCAGCTCATAATGATACCCACATTTCACAATATATGCTTATCGTTACATATTTCTTTGGCTTCATACTTTAGCCAAGACCAACGCTCTTACCTAATTAGGATCATTTCAGAATGCCTGAATTGACTTCCATTTACAAGATAAAAAGCTATAACTGATGTTAAAAATTGAAATGAGGCATTCTTGATTTGCATTTGAAACTTTAAAAAATCAAAAGGAGATTTTTGGGCTAGAGGAATGAAAGCTGTAATTAATCTCATATTTGGAGCAACTGCTTTACAATAAGAGGGGCCTCAAAGCACAGCATGCTGATCCACCATAATTCATTTCAAATCTGGTAAAGTAAATCAAGGATGGAATTGACTATTTAACTTCTATGGCTAAAACCCACTCACATCCAAGTCTAATATGATATATTTTCTTTAATACTGAAACTCGAAATTCTTTTGGTTAAGTTATCCGAAGGGACAACTCCATGCATACAGAGTCCATATCTCTGTGTAACGAATGAAGAACCTTTCCATGCTTATTGCAGTGGCTTGTCTAAATGGCTTCATTTTATCTGATTGTCTAAATGGTTTCGTTGTATCTGACTGAGATCTACTTCAAAGTGTTACGAGTTTGCAAGACTTTGAGTTCTTGTCTGGGTGAAGAAAGGGAGCAGGTGACATTAAGAAAGATGTGTGGAAAGTTAAGCTGTGGAAAGAAACAGGCATTATTAATTCATTGATCTGACCACCTGATTCTGTATTTATATGCATTGCTAACTCACTGGCAGATACCCACCAGGTAATGGAAGAAATGCTAATGTGATCTGACTTTGAATCAATGCTAACATGGTCTTAGGTGCATTCTTAATACCTATTAGAGTACTAGTTTGAAGCCAATATACTGAATAATGTTTTCAATCCTTTCAACCTTTAATAAGCCTTCTTGGATCCTAACAGAAACTAGAAGGAGAAAAAGAAAAGTATTTGCTAAAGTGAAAGGGGCAGAGATGGGTTTCAGCAGGTTCTGACCAGTTCTGGAGAACCGGTAGCGGAAATTTTGAGTAGTTCGGAAAACTGGTAAATATCACCTCTGACTGGCCTTGCCCCCATCTATTCTCTGCCTCCCGAGTCCCAGCTGACTGGGAGGAAATAGGGATTTTGCAGTAACCTTCCCCTGGAGTGGGGAGGGAATGGAGATTTTGCAGTAACCTTCCCCCAGGAGTGGGGAAGGAATGGAGATTTTGCAATATCCTTCCCGCAGGAGTGGGGAGGGGAATGGAGATTTTGCAGTATACTTCCCCTGGAGTGGGGAAGGAATGGAGATTTTGCAGTATCCTTCCCCCAGGAATGGGGAAGGAATGGAGATTTTGCAATATCCTTCCCCCAGGAGTGGGGAAGGAATGGAGATTTTGCAGTATCCTTCCCCCAGGAATGGGGAAGGAATGGAGATTTTGCAATATCCTTCCCCCAGGAGTGGGGAGGGGAATGGAGATTTTGCAGTATACTTCCGCTGGAGTGGGGAGGGAATGGAGATTTTGCAGTAACCTTCCCCCAGGAGTGGGGCAGGAATGGAGATTTTGCAATATCCTTCCCCCAGGAGTGGGGAGGGGAATGGAGATTTTGCAGTAACCTTCTCCTGCACACCCACCAAGCCACGCCCACAAGCCATGCTATGCCCACCAAGCCACGCCCACAGAACCGGTAATAAAAAAAATTGAATCCCACCACTGGACAGAGAGTATGGCTGACCCTTATGAGTTTAATTTGGCCCTAAATAAATAGCATTTCTTCGTCATACTAAGTTCCGGAGAAACAGTAGTATGCAAATAATATTGATCTAACCTTACTCTACCGTGATGGTTAACTTCAGTAGAAGAAACTTATCAGCTTCTTAGAATTGCAAAAAGCAAAACAATGATAAAATGTTCCTCATAGGGATGCCTTAAGTATAGATATGAAGGTTGCATACTTAATGAAGGACAAGACACTGCATCGCAAGATCTAATTTGTAACTATATGCATAATGATATATAAAGGTATAAAACAGCCAATATAGTCAGACATTGATGGGAAAGATTAAACAGCTACAGCTGAATACCTCTGACTATTAAGAGAGAGAGAGTATGAAAGAGAGATCCTCTCTTAGATTAAAATTTCCTTTTTTTTCCATTTGCTTTATGATACTACTTTGAAAAGATGAATTAAAGAGAAATGCCATTCAAGCAGCGCGTGATTAAACCAAAAGAAGCATATCTGGACATAGGTGGTCATTTTTCATTGTAATTTTTAAAGATTAAGGCGAGACACACTTTTTAAAAACTCACTCAGCCCAGTGAGAATGGCCTATTAATATATTCATTCATTGCCTTCAAGATAAGGTGGAATACAGTTTCAGGTTTCCGAGCAAAAACTGTTCTTTTTTGCAAAGTCCTTCTTTGAAGGTGAAGGTTGGATAAATCTGCAATGGAAGCAGTGGTGGGTTCCTACCAGTGCGGTCCACTCTATAGCACCGGTAGCGGCCCGCTGTTGACGTCACAGTACCGGTGCGGTCGGTTGCCGGTGCCTGGGCGCTGCCATTTTTTAAAAAACTTTTTTTTAATTTTTTTAAAAAATTTCTTCTGCGCATGCCCAGAGGCCGAGCTTCCGGCACTGCTCATGTGCTGCCTTCCTACCCCACAGTGAGTCCAAGCAGGGGAGGATGGCTGAGGGAGCGTGTGAGATGCTGAAAGATCGGGCGGCAGGAGCTATCTCCATTCCCCTCCCTTCATCAGTCCGAGAAGCCACGAACACGCGGTGATGATCCTAGGCATTTTCGCACATTTGCGGCTTCTTGAGCTGCTGAGGGGAGGGGGAACGGGCAGCAGGACCTATCTCAGTTCCCCTCCCTTCAGCAGTTCAAGAAGCCACGCACATCCGGTCACATGGTCGGCAAGCCACGCCTACCCGGTCACATGGCTGGCAAGCCACACCCACAAAATAAGCCACACCCACAGAGTGGTAGTAAAAAAATTAGGAACCCGTCCCTGAATGGAAGGTATGGTTCTTCATTGCATCCCTCTTGTGTTTTCCTTCCCGGTGCCTTTCATTGTCTTGGCAATGTGGCTGTGACATATTAGTCATTTTCTTGCACCTTCCCTTGTGAGACTATTAATATCACAGCAGCTCTGGACAGCGAGACCACACGTGTTCCAGTACACTAATAGGAAGGGAATCCTTTCTTTTCTCATAGAAGCACTAGTCAAGTTAGAACTAAAGCTCATAAAATAAATTGCAGCATATATTCTGCCAAGAAGAGGATACAGTAATGTCCATGGATGTTTCCTGGGGAGCAAGTCCTGTGCATTGAACTTTCTATTAGAGGCAAAAAAAATACTGCCTGGCAATGCAGTCTTTGCTATCTTAAAGGTCAAGAAAGTAAATCCCTTCCTCACCATCATTCTTGTAGGCTGGCTGGGCATATACAATCAGTTGCTGTTCTGCTGAATTCCACATCCATTACTTCGGGCCTTTATGATAAAGTGACCAGATGTTAACATTAGTAAAGCGGGACACCATTGACAGCGGGGGGAGGGGGGAGGGGAGAGGGGAAAGGTTCTTGATTAAAAACTTTGACTCCTGCTGGAAGATGAAGCAGAGTAGGACAGGGACCCCTGCCTCCTGACCTGATAATCTTTAAAGGTGGTTTCAAATCCAACATGGGAGGGGTCTAAAGTTTAGACCCCTCCCATGTTAGATTTGAAACCACCTCCTTTTGTTTCCCAGTCTGGAGGTTATTAGCATTGCCATCAGAATTGGAGGTTTGACCTCTTTTTTGAGTTCCTTCTTAGTCATGGTGAGGTGGTCTAGAAAGTGGTCTAGAGTTTCCTCTACTCACTTCAGGGCATGATATCTTAGACATATTTTCACTTTTGCCCTGTTTCTGTCTCTTTTCTGTCATTAAAAAAGTAACTTTTAGTTCAGATTATGTCAGAGGCGTGTCTATGCAAATGAGCCTTGCTTGCTCTCCGTGTTACAGAAAGGAAAGGGGAAAAAAAGGCTGTGCAGCCATTTCAAGCCCCTTCTGCAGCGCGTTATTTAAAACCAGGCAGGCAAGTGAATCGGCTTTTAAGGGAGAGGTGGGGGGAAACTCTTAAATGCTTTTTCTTTAAGCAGCTGTTTTGATTCCTTTAAAATCAGCTGTAGCGTCCTCTGCTCCCTCTGAATAAGCACGGCAAACTCTTCTGGGAATTGCAGTCTTTAAAAAAATCGGGACTTTTTAAAAACGCAGCGGGACGCGGGACAAATTGATGAAAAGAGGGACTGTCCCGCCAAAAGCGGGACGTCTGGTCACCTTACTTTATGAAGATACTTCATAGACTCCAAAGAAGGACCTGCAGACAAAAATCCTGCTAATCCGTCTGCTGTGGGACAAAGTGAAAACATCCACGTCTACTAACCCTGCATCTTTCTAATCCTACAATGTTTGTCTGCATATACTCCAGTGAGCCTTAAGCTCAGTTTATCATTCACCTTGATGTTCCACTAGATTTTTTTCCTATACCTAGTTTGTCATCTTTCAAATATTTTTCAGCTTTCCTTAAGAGGAACATTCTTTGTAAGCCACCCAGAGCCACTGAGAGCGAGTGGGCGGCCAAATAAATATTCCAAACAAACCAACAAACAAACAAACATATTTGCATTTCTCTAGTTATTTTTTTAGACCAACTTATTCCATCACAGATTTGGTTGACAGAAAACCTTCTTTCCAACACCTTTTCTCTTTAATCTTCACAGGCAAATTTGAAGTGAGAATTGATCAATAGCCATCAAAATATTATGAATTTCAGGGCACTTCCAGAAATAGAAAAAAAAAATCCACTCAGTTTGGGATAGAATTGTATCTCTGAGTTCATAAAGCATTCTTATCCTCTTAAAAAAAATACTCCATGAGCATATGAAAGAAACAGCTTATTTAAAAGAACATGGAATCATTTCTTTTTATTGTACTTTTCAGAAATACATATCAGATCTGGAAATAAAAACAAGAATTTTAAAAGGGATGACCAAAGTAGAAAAATCTAAATAATTTGATGAATTTGATGTTTCTTTCAAACGGATATTACCCTAGTTGAATACATGCAATTCTTCTTTTCCTTTTTTGGGAATAAAAAAATGCTTTGCTTCAAAAATAACATTTTAGGAGGCAAGGAAACTTATGTTATAGTACAAGCATGGTATCTTTTACAGCAACATCAAAGAGAAATATCTATTTTATTATTGTTTTTACGTTCTTTTCCCATATGAAGAAACACTAATTAGGCACATGATATAAAATTTCTTTACTCAATTATATTTTACCCTGCCTTTTTGACCATAAAGGTCCCTCATACAATTTATAACTATATAAATTCTTAAAACAGTGAGGCAATTAATACATGAACAATATTGATAATAACAAGAGTAGAGGTTCCATTTCTGTTATAGAAAAAAAAAGATACAATGCTACAGATAGTTAAATGGTAAAACACTTAGTCTTGATTCAACAATAGGCTTAAGCAGAACCCAGTTAAGAACCCAGTAGAATATGTGAATGTATTACCCTAGATCAGAGTTCCGGGTTGGCAGCCCGGAGTGGGGGGGAGGGAGGGAAAGAGGGAATGGTTTTGTGGGAGGGGCAGGCGAGCACCCGTTACTCGTATGAGTGGGGCTGTGAGCACCCGCACAAGTGAGGCCCGGTTGCAAATAGGCTGCACCCCAGTATTGGGCTGGTTGGGGACCCCTAGGCTAGATTGAAGAAAAATGGGCGTGTCTAAGCAAGTCCAGGCTGTGGTGGAAGAATTATGAGTCAAAGTATCTTTTCCTGTTATGTAAATTGCCAAATCTAATCAAAGGCTGGTACTAACATATCAACCACTTAATCATTCAAAAGAACCAGGCATAGATGTCAAAAATGTGTTCGTTTTTATTCACAGCATTTCATAACTTTCTATGGAACTTTCTCTACTTCCTTTTTTGTGTGTGTCAAAAACAAAAATTCAAATTATCTTATTTCTATTCTTTGACATTTTCCTGACAATGCAGATTTCTGATGTATTATTTTTAAATATAACTAACCTATTTGTCGACAACTTTCAACAGGGTATCCTTTTTCAGGCACATTTTATTAAGGGTTCTTTGTTGGGGAAAGCCAAATTTTGCAGATTTTGTTCACTGCTAATGTTTGCCAAGTCCAGTTAGCAGTGGAGATCTAAATTGGCATTCACTGAAATTCATGGCAGAAGTGTTTTACATTCTAGTCCCAGACCTCCAGTTGACTGAAACCACATGTCTCTAACCTCAGGTCCTATATTTGTTGAGAACTGGACATTAGATAACTGAATCTTAGTTGCTAAAGACTTAAGTGATTTAGCTTTCCCTACTGTATAATTCCCATTAAATGTATTGGGAATGGCTTCTGAATCAACACAAATAACATTGAACATTACTTTATAAATCAAACAGTTTAAATATTAAGTGCCATTTAATTTCACAGTCCAGAAGCTACCTTAGGTATTCCTGTTCTGAATGAGGCCTTCCGTTGTACTGACAAACAGTAACTCAATCTCAGGAAGTGAAGGCACTTATAGGCTCATCAACTCCAGCCTTCTACAGTATGACAGAATTCACTCAACCTCAGCCAGTCTCTGCTCAGAAGCCTACAGGAGGGAGGGAGGGAGGAATAAAAAACCTATGTAGTCTACTTGGTATCTTCTAAAAAACTCCCCCCAAAAGGAGTAGGCGGAGAGAACTGATGAATAAAAATACCATTGTTCAACTCTCTGTTCTCTCCCCCTCCCTCCAATTAGGACTATGCATCCCATTCAAAAGAGATGTTTCACAAGGTGTATTAGCACCAACAAAGTACAACAAAAACCAAATATTTTGGAAAGCTCACCCTGCTGCTTTGAAGGTGTGTGCACATGTGTTTTTTTTTTTATCTTCAGGCAGACAACCAGGGATGGCCTCTAAAGCAACTGTGCAAGCCTTCCAAGGGATGCAGCTGCTTCAACAAGAAAATAGCAATTGCAATAGCACTTAGACCAGTGGTTCTCAACCTACCTAATGCCGCGACCCGTGCCCCGCCCACGTGCCCCCACCACGACCCACCATGCCGCTGCACCCGCCGCCGTGACCCCCGCCCCACCACCGCCATTTGGGTTCTTTTACTCTCTGCGCATGCGCAAAGCGTTCTGCGCATGCGCAGAGGGTAAAAGAACCCAAATGATGGCATCCAGGCGAAGTCTCCCAACCCCTGTGAAAGGGTCATTCGACCCCCAAAGGGGTCCCGACCCCCAGGTTGAGAACCACTGACTTAGACTTATATAGCAATAGCAATAGCACTTAGACTTATATACCGCTTCATAGTGCTTTACAGCTCTCTCTAAGCGGTTTACAGAGTTCAGCATATTGCCCCCAACAATCTGGGTCCTCATTTTACCGACCTCAGAAGGATGGAAGGCTGAGTCAACCTTGAGCCAGTGAGATTTGAACAGCTGAACTGCTGAACTAGCAGTCATCTGAAGTAGGTTGCAGTGCTGCTTTTAACCACTGTGCCACCTCGGCTCCTTCTACTTAGCGCGAACGCAGTCCCCCACTACCGCTTCACAGTGCTTTACAGCCCTCTCTAAGCAGTTTACAGAGTCAGCATATTGCCCCCAACAATCTGGGCCCTCATTTTACCCAACTCGGAAGGATGGAAGGCTGAGTCAACCTTGAATCTGGTGAGATTTGAAATGGCAAATTGCAGGCAGCTGGCAGTCAGCAGAAGTAGCCTGCATACTGCACTCTAACCACTGTACCACCAAGACTCATGAAAAGATGTGTCTCTCATGCTAATATTTTCAAATATAAGGTGTCTTTTAAATGCCTAGTACTGCTCTAGGAAAAAGCATGCCACACAATGAGATAGGCATTGGTTCAATGTTTCGTCCAAGAAACAAAACCAAGTCCTATTCAATTTACAAGTATCATCCATATAACCTGCAAGCTAAATTAACCTTTAAAAAAAAGCCTGCTTCAAAATTAAACTAATAACCATTTAAGAATATGGGTTGTTCCATACAGCCCCATACTGAACATTTTTTCAATCCATATAGTATCATAATTTGCATTGTCCTAAGGTTTTCAGATGGTTCTGACCTTGCAACTTTACTAGAGGATAATTAAGAGTAGTGACAGTTAGATTCTCCTAGTTTTGTTTCTTCTTCCACATAGCATCATTAAGCAACGGGAACCATCATCAATCACTCTCCTTAAAGACTTTAGCAATTGGAGCAGGGACCTGGGACAGAGAAAATAGTCACCGTTCACATTATCCAAATTACAAGCCACCAATATGGAAGTGTCTGAATGGCACTTTACAAAGCAGAAGTCAAGCATTTACATGACCAAACACCTCTGTAGAAACCAGGTATCAGTTTTTTCCTGTACCCAAGTCCAAATGAAGAGCTGTGCTCGGTGAAGTAAGGGATTGTGAAGTAGCAATAGCACTTAGACTTATATACCACTTCATGGTGCTTTACAGCTCTCTCTGAGCAGTTTACAGTGTCAGCATATTGCCCCCAACTATCTGGGTCCTCATTTTACCTACCTCGAAAGGATGAAAAGGTGGAATCAATCTTGAACTGGTCAGGATCAAACTCCTGGCAGTGGGTAGAATTAGCCTGCAATACTGCATTCTAACCACTGCGCCATCAAAGCTCAAGGAAATCCTCACAACAGTCTTAATTAGGAATATGGTAAATGCCAATCATAAATTTTATTGTGTCATCATCACTAAGATTGTGAATTAGGCATCACAGACTGTTTCTTCATCAAGGAGTGTTAGGAGAAGATTTAAAAAATACAACTTTTAAACTAGAATGGCTAAAGACAAATATAATCTGCTTTCACAGCATGGTGGCAATGAGTCAAAATCTGCATCATGAAAATATATCCTCTAAAAACAGTTAGAGGGGTGTCTCCGCACTACAGTAAGTGAATTTGTGAAAAAATCCTATGAGACTACTAAATATGTTGAAGCTATCTTTCAGGTAATATTTTTGGTATGTTTTTCAGAAAAAGGCTGAATAACTCTATCCAGAGTAAGAAAAACAGCTCTCTAGGGAAGTCACAATCAGAAGAGTAGGCAGAAGATGTAAGAAAGGATTTTGGGGGGTGGGAAAGTTATATCTTTAATTTTGTGTTCTTTTTTCTCTGTTACCTTAGTTTATGCCTCACCAGAGATGTGTTCCTGCCGGTTCGGACCGGTTCTGTAAAACCGGTAGTGGGAATTTCCCCCCGCTCACCGAACTGGCAGCGATGGCTGCCTGGACACGCCCCCGAACCAGCTCTCTCAGCGGCGCCATAGGCGGCGCCATCTTGGTTTTTGCTTCTGTGCATGTGCAGAAGCTGTTTTTTGCTTCTGCACATGTGCAGAAGCTGGGTTTTTAGCACTGCTCATGCGCCCATGCAGCGCGCAACGTGCACACGCCCACGTGGTGCGTCAGGAAGCAAACCAGCAGCGAGGTAAGTCAGAACCCACCCCTGTCCCTCACCCTGAAAATCTGAAAGAGTTCTCATGATATCCCACTTCAAGAGAAAGTAAAATGACCAAGGAAAATCAGCTAAATTATTATAAGATCATCATCAGCATAATTTTAGTCATTGTCTATCCACTGCAGGATGAAGGCCTCTTCCACATGTTTCTGAGCTTTCTTTTGCCAATTGGGCCCGCAATACTTGCAGATGTTGTCATCCATCTTGTTTTAGGTCTTTTTCGTGGATGCTTTTTATCAAGTGGGATCCATTCTATGACTGCCTTGCCTGTCCCCCCTGCCATCAGTCCTTCTTGCTATGCAACCAGCCCATTTCCATTTCAATTCTTTTAGTCTCTTGATGATATTGTATACTTTCATTTGTTCTCTAATCCATGTGCAGGACTTTCTATCTTGTCTTGTGATGCTGAGTGTGTATCTTTGCATGGCTCTTTTGCGCCACTCGTAGCTTTTGTATCGATTGTGAGGTTAGTGTCCCTGTTTCACCAGCATATGTTAGGGCAGGTAGCACACACTGATAGAAAAATTTTCTCTTCAGGCATAGGGGCAGGTTGTTCTTGAAAATAAATAAATATTTTATTATAAAATACGAGGGCTCAGCTCAGCTAAATACTTGATTCCATAAGACAGATTCAATGAATTTATTTGATGACATTTATTTTAGCTGACTTCAGTAATGTTGACTTTTTTTTGTCTCTTCTTGATTGTTTGCTTCAGAAAACAAATGGTTTATTTCTGATTTTTTTTCTTTCCTTTTTATGTAGGCAATGTAACCACTCTCATTTCTTTCTTCGACATCTTTGCTGTGCTTTCCACTCTATAGTCTTCAGTGGGGAGTATTGAAAAGCCCCACAGCCCCCACCCAAAAAACACATATAAGTTTGAGTCAAACTTTAAATCCAATGATGGTTGAGTAGTTTTGAAATCAGGCGCAATGTGCTTGCCCAACCATAGCTCAAACTAAAGCTTAAGCCTTTTCTTACATTTTTTTGAAGAAAGTATTTTAAGACATATCCGTCACTTTAGACAGGTTTATGCACAAGATGATGTGGTGGGCTGCTGTTAAAATTATTCAGCGTTATACACCACTGCACTCAAATTTCAACTATTTTTCCTTGGATCATTATGTAAACCATGAAATATTGCCAACATTTTCAGAATGCCCAATATATTAGGAACTTGGTGTTGTACCTTTTGCACAATAGGGATATTCTGAAGCTTAAAAACAGAATTTTCTCTATAAGTGAGACAGAAAACCTCCACTTATTTACCTGGAAATAAGTCTGATTAAACATTCTGGCACCTTATGCTAAGCAGATGAGCATCAGAAAATAACATCTTGCATTTTAGATTTAGGAAAACACTGTGGAACAGGGTCAATAAAAGTACTCTATTTTTGGTAAAATAGCATTCAATTGCTTGGTAGAGCAAAATACGGAATCTTGGCTAGACTCCACGCTTCTAGATTTTGGCCTGGGAAACCAAGAAAATGGAATCTCAGTCTATGGTTTTCTCAGATATTATCATGGGGCACATTTATTAAGCCACCAATCATAGCTCTGAATTTCCTAACCTTATGAGATAATCTTAACCAGGGATAGGTTCCAACTTACCTCGCTGCAGGTTTGCTCCCTCCCGCACCGCGTGGGCATGCTGTGTGGGCACGCCGTGTGGGCACGCCGTGTGGGCGCGCCACATGGGTGCGTCATGTGGGCGCATGTGTACTTTCCACGCATGCGCATGCACAGTAATGAAAAATCCAAAAAGAAAAAAAAATCCAAAAAAAAAAGATGGCGACCACATGCACGTCGCAATGCGAACCGGTGGTGAAGGTACCGTAAATGGAACCCACCCCTGGGTGTTTCCGAATGGTAGGTGCACATATAACAGAATGACAGAGTTGGAAGGGATTTTGCACAAGGAGGAGGAGGCCCCATACCATTCCAGATACTGTAAGTGGCTGTCCAGTCTCTTCTTAAAAGCCTCCGGTGATGGAACTCCCGTCAGAAACATCTTTTTATGAATCGTTGAAGCAGCTGCTCAAATTGTTGAAGGAGTTATCACAGCTGCTTTGGAAGATTCTCTCTGCTGTTTCCCCATGATGGGGTATAGGCCCGGTAATTTATTTTCTGAGACGTGTTTGTGCACAGCCACTTTGCAATGGATTCTGAAGCATCTCTTTCAAAGGGTTTGCAGAGCCCTATTGAATTGACTGTGTTAAATTGGAAAAGGATGATTTTGATCACTGAATTACTCAAGGTTCCTTTTTTTTAAAGAATTTATCACTCTGTTTGGCAATCCCACTTTGTTCCCATGCATTCGCATCTGCTTTCTTTGAAGTTTATGAATGAAGCTGTATATAATGAAGGGAACAGACGGCAAACAGAGGCTGCAGTTCTGTTCTGATTTACTCAGTGTGTTGTATTTCCTTTAATGGAATGCTTTCTAGTGTCCCATTAAATGAAATACAACTTACATTATCCAGTAATAATAAATACAATATCCAGCAGGCATTTAGGGTTTCTAATTAAAGGTCTGACTGTTCTCGTGCAATCTTGAGTTGGAAAGCAGCAGTAAGCTTCAGCCACCAATTCCTCTCTTGGGGGTATTGGCTGCCATTTTATCCTACGCATGCTTCTCAATGCAGTACTTGGAATGCTCATCCCTTAGCTTAGCTTGGCCTATTTCCTTTCTCAAATTATCTAAACAATAATACTTCCCTGAATTCTCTAGCAGTTCCAAAGAGCCCGAAAGGAATATGTTCCAGGCATCCTGCATTGGTCAAAGGGTTAACTCTTCTCATATAAAGGGCCTAATCTATTGATCTATCTATTACATCAGATAAGGTGACATTCTGAAACATAGGAAATAATAATTCTATCCCTAATTCCTCTGGGGGGGGAATGGATTCCTGGCAATATTTTTGTTTCAAAAGGCACATCTTAAATTTGCTGCCATAGGCTTTCACAGAACAAGAAGCCTTAATTACTTTTGAATCACTTCTCAGATCTTCACAAAGCCAATGAAAATTGCTTTCTGCAGCAAGACTGAATAAAAAGATTGACCAAATTAAATGCTGCAGCTGTCCTAATATGGTAATAACAACGAGTGCCTTAGTTTTTAGCACTTCTTAAAAACAAAATGAAACTACGGACTCTTTAATCAGATTAAGGTGAAAGTTGGCAAAAATGTTCCTTGTCAGCAAGTACATCACAGAATCCCAAATTTCAAGTTATTCAACTAATGAGCTTCATTTTTATAAGTTACAGAGGTTCAAGAGCTGTAATGATTACTTTTTAATTACTTGTTTGCTACTCAGTTAAAGGGCCACATCTCAGCATCTTCTCTCACTCATATTATACATAGTAATTCTATGTATAACCATGCTAAAGTGTTTATTTGAAACTAAAGTGTTTAAGAGCCATGGCGGTACAGTGGTTAGAATGTAATATTTCAGGATAACTCTGCCCACAGTCAGCAGTCCGATCCTGACTACCGGTAGCTCAAGGTTGACTCAGCCTTTTATCCTTCCGAGGTGAGTAAAATGAGGACCCAGATTGTTTGGGGCAATATGCTGACTCTGTAAACCACTTAGAGAGGGCTGTAAAGCACTGTAAAGCAGTATATAAGTCTAAGTGCTATTGCTATTGGTATTTACAGTATATTAGCTGGAAATTTTTTTAAAATGGACATAACTATGCAAACATACACCATCCTCAGACAACTGAATTTGCCTACAAATGGCAGATCTGTTTCTTTATTGCTCTCTAACTTTACATAAGTTTGCCTTGTGAAAGCATTAATTGGGCAACATTAACTGATAACTCAAACAAACGAATCAGTGCAAGCTGATATGATTTACTTTTTAATCCCTTAAATTAATAGAACTGATCAGAATCAGTTTTAAAATATAAGGGGTAAAATGGCAATTTCAGTAAGGCCAATTAAAACGCAGCATTGAGCAAATCTGAACTTCCTTTCTTGTATAAAGAAAAACAAATCAGGCTTCCAAATAACTTTTTTTTTTAAAAAAATGCTCTTCTTGTAACGACAAGTATCTAAAATGTGTGCTGGGGATAGATTTACACAGAGTATGTGTAGGTGTGTGTTGTTTTTATGGGTTAAAGGTTTAAATTAGTTTTCATTTATTCTTTAAATTGTCATCTTTGAAAGGTTAGTGATGATGTAATATTTAACTATAACTTTACATTACCCTAACCTTTCAGTTCTGACAGTCTGAAGAATAAGTAGACCATTTCAGAGGTTTATGTCCATAAATAAATGAGTAGGTATGCGTAATGTAAATGCATAAATATAATTTCCTATTAGTCCTTTTTCTTCGGATAGTTGTCCTCATGGAAAGGTCAGCAGTGATGGATTGTACATTGTCACTGAATATAAAATGTGCTCTGTGGAGTTCTATTATTTCCTCTTAAAAGAAACATGATTTATTAAAGCATCAAAATATTTGCTCAAGGGCTTCAGTATATAAAATACATTGCCTGCATTTAACTACCTTCCTTGAAGGATGGTCAGAAATGAGTCAACCTATGGTGTTGTTTGGTGAACTTGCAAGAAATAAATACATACAATTGTTTTAAATGTGGTGTCAAAATTAGGTGTCTTCACTTTCCTTATTCACCAGGGACAGCCAACACTGGGAAGTCTTTCTCCCTAGTTGAACAAGATGTCTAACATGAAATCTTGGAGCTGTCATTTTTTATGGTCCATCCCAAAGTTTTTTAGAATGGAAATCTCTGAGCAAGAGATCAACATGGGTACAATACCTGCATCGATTCATGGAGTCCTCGACTTACCACCACAATTGAGCCCATCATTTCTGTTGCTAAGCGAGACAATTGTTAAGTGAGGTTTGCATCCATTTTACGACTTTTCTTGCCACAGTTGTTAAGCGAATCGCTGCAACTTGTTGATTTACTAACACAGTTCTTAAGTAAATCTGACTTCCCCATTGACTTTGCTTGTCAGAATGTCGCAAAAGGCTATCCCAGGGTAATGCAGACTCCGGGGACACAGCAACCATCATAAATATGAACCAATTGCCAAGCGCTTGAATTTTCACACACACACACACACACACACACACACACACACACACACACACACACACACACACACAGTGTGGATGCTGCCATGATCGTAGTCACTTTTTTGATGGTGTTGTAACTTTGAATGGTCACTAAATGAACTATTGCAACTATTGAGGACTACTTGTGTATTGGCTCACCTTCTGATATAGATTCATGTTGCAATGAAAGAAGCAAATCAATACAAAATCAGCTTTTAAATATGCGACACCCAGGCTGATGCAGAAAGGATAAGCAACTGAGCTTGCATCAGTATGCAACTGCAGGAGGACATCAATTCTCTTGATGGTGGTGGTGGGTTTTTTTTTTAATGTAATCATTCAAGAGATTTGATACATCTGAGATATAAAGAGTAAACATTATATGCATGCAAAGGTATGCTTACATTTTCAGTTGCAAAACTGAATTTGAAAAATTGAATTATGAACCTGTAGTGGAGCAAATCCCAGGAGCCAACAATGCTGCCTCTGTGTTACTCTCAGGCAATCCAAGCCAATGCATGTGGTGGCACCTGCAGGGAAGCTCCACAAATAACAAGAGCAAGAGCACTTAGATTTATATACCGCTTCACAGTGCTTTACAGCCCTCTCTAAGCGGTTTACAGAGTCAGCATATTGCCCCCAACAATCTGGGTCCTCATTTTACTGACCTCGGAAGGATAGAAGGCTGAGTCAACCTTGAGCCAGTCAGAATCGAACTCCTGGCAGTGAGCAGTGAGTTAGCCCTGCAATATTGCATTCTAACCACTGCGCCGCCATGGCTCAGTTGAGATAGTAGCACAGTTAAACGCCACTCTTCTCAATCAACATCACATGCAAATGGGCATGATTTTCATCACGCTGCTGAAACTGTGATCCACACATATTTGCGATCCACTCCCACCCCTGTGGACACTGCTGGATATATATTTATTTGAAATGAGATATGTTAAATGCAATGAGCCTTCCTTGTAAGTAAGATAGGAGGGAACTTAACCTTGACCATCATTGCTTTCGACACCGTGCTTATTTCTGGTTACAGTCATGTCACCATATCTGTTTCTATATAATTAAACATTTCTGTTCAGCTTCCTAGAAAACATTTCTAGCAATATAGTTCACATGAAGCTCACCACTACATTTGAGGATTGCATAAGCCTTAAATTATGTTAGGTGAATCAGCTAGAAAAAAGGTAAATTGACCTTCATGTGCTGGTGATTATATGGCTACATCCACATTGTTTTCTTGGGAAACAAAAGAGAACCAGTTAAGGGTAGTGATCTAGAAACCAGGAGATGATGAATTCTAGGCCTTCTTTAGAGATGAAAGCTAACTAGGTGATTTTGAGCCAGTCCCTCTCTTCTTAGTCCAGCCCACCTCACAGGTTGTTGTTGTGGGATAATTGGTAAAATAAAATATCTAATAATAACCTTACCTCAGATTCCAGAAATGCTATTTTATTGTTGCAGGGTACAACAATAAATGTCCAAGTTTTGTCCCCAAAACAAACTCAAGGTGGGGTTATTTTGAGTTTCTTCCTCATATTTGCTTTAACTTCTGGACTGTGTAATCTTTTCTGCAAGACACTTAACAGTTCTTTCATACCTTCCTCAAGGTCCTCTATAAAATTTACACCCAGGACCACCCAGAAACATTTGAACCCCTCCAAGAACTCATAGGCAAGAGGTTAACAACAGTCAGCCATTCAGGATATCATCAGAAGATCTTGTTCCTGATACTTGCTTTTGATTCCTGTCTAAACCAGCTGAAGATTTCACAAATGGATATATGGCTGCTATGAAATTCTACCTTGAAATTAAAACATGTGTTACAATCTCCTTTCTCGCTACCTTTCTCATTACCTTGATACAAGAGTGGCAGATTTTGATCCTTCCATAATCTTTTCCAGCCGTTACCATTGTCTTCCATTAATGCTAAGCACCTTCTCCACGATGAAAAAAATAAAGTCTCCTTGAAGTCATAGTTGAGTTTTGGTGACTCTCTGGACCTATTTGACAATATGGCAGCATGTCTGCCATTGCCTTCTAGGATTTATTTTTCGTTTGCTATTCTAGTCTGTCCCCCAATCTCACAACTAACCAGATCTGATCCTTCTTTGTTTTTCAGCATCAGCTAAACGCAAAAAACTTCTCTGCATCTTTTTTACCAGGCTGCAGGAGATTCATTTAGTGAAGTGCTGACTGGCTAAAAAGTTTAAATTAATTTATCAAATGAGCCTTTGCTCCTGCTATCATTTGGCTTCAGCTGTCCTCTGGGATAGAAAGCTCACAGCTTGTTGGTCAATGGAGAATATATGTTTGGTAGAACTTTCACCCCCATGCAAATGTAAGAACCCTCTCAGGGTTTATACATGATCACTCTGTTAATCTTGCCTCTTTTAAGATAGCCTCCGTTAGGTTGCTCTGGAAATTCCTGTTTGCTTGCTTGATATGGAAGCTGGTGTGATTGCATTTGCATTTGGGGTACTTTTATTGCTCTTTGCTCTTTAGAAAAACCAGCTGTTTATTTCCTTCAAACATGCCTAATCGTACCTCTATTCCATACAGGTTATATCATCACCATCATCATGACCAAGAGGCTATAGATGCTGATTTTACAGTATTAGTCCAGTAGTGAATGTTCACAGCATCCTACTTAAATGTTGGGAGCTCTTAGAAGATTCTTGTCTTTGGAAAGGGATGGGTATATGTTTGATTATTTCTGGGGGAGCAAAAGAGATGAAGTGACCCATGACTCAACTAGCAGTGAAATAAAAAACTCCCTATTTTCAACCCTGTGATCCCTTAATGTGGGGTAGAGTCAAAATGGAGCTGAGCATTTACTGGCCAGATGCCCTTCCTGACACCACATGGAGTTCACAGCAGATTTTTTTTTCTTTGCGCCTAGGAGAGAATCATCTACTGCTACCTAGGATTGAAATCTCAACTTTCCGATTAGGAATCAAGCATCACTAGGCCACCATGCTGCTCATTCAACTAGCAGTGAAATAAACTGAACAATAATTTATTTAGGGACAGTTTAGTGGAATTAATCATGAGGCCCACTGTTATGTTCCAGTTTCTGAATTAGTGGCATAACAATTTTGATTTACAGATGTTTTTGAAATTAACAATCTTGCCAATCAGTTAAATTTATGTACCAGAAGAATGAAAGTGGGATTCCCAATCATGCACAGTACCCTGTTCCATTTACTACAATTCTGATCCAAAGTATGACAGTTCTCATACACTTTTATGTCTTCCCTCAATGCTTGATCAATTCTACCTCAGAGAGGGCCTTTATCTCATGTAGTTCACAAAGGAGCTATATTTTGTGAACAGAAAGATATCCCATTGTGCCTTCTTCAAAAAATACAATTCTCTACACTTTAGAGAGGCTGAAATCACCTCACACAAAGCATTCTAACTGTGTGATTTACTCTAAGTGGACCTGGGGATGAGATCTAGGAGGTCCTGGATACAAGGGCAATCCTAGGTTATCTGTATGTCTCCATTCCCAGTGTGCTGCACTGGAACAATATTTTTGGGCTCTGCCAAAATCTCATGAATAATCACAGGAGTGACTCCTGGACCCTGACAGTATAGCTGCTGTAGGCTTTGAAACCTTGGAGGGAAAATTTATGATAGGTCCACCTTCCCATAACAGCCCAATTAGGTCTCAATAATACACATCAGTCCTACTTACACATTGACCCCTGAGCATACTCATTAACCTCATTAACAACATTAATGAACAGATACAGTCCTATTTCCTACAGACCTGACAAAAGCAGCAGCAGCCTGGGGATGTAGTTTCCCAGAAACACACTGGATTTACTAAAACTGGAGCTAGGTATGGAATATGCTATAGTAAAATGAATTGTGCTAGCTCATTTTTAATGGGTATTCACCTTGATCTGGTGACTCATAGAAGTAGATAGCAATAGCAATAGCACTTAAACTTATATACCACTTCATAGTGCTTTACAGCCCTCTCTAAGCGATTTACAGAGACAGCATGTTGCCCCCAACAATCTGGGTCCTCATTTTATCCACCTCAGAAGGATGGAAGGCTGAGTCAATCTTGAGCTGCTCAGAATCGAACTCTTGACAGCGAGCAGTGAGTTAGCCCACAATACTGCATTCTAACCACTGTGCCACCACAGCTCCATTTGTTTTGTTTTGTTTTTAGTAAGGTGAGAAAACATGCATACAAAAAGTCATAGATACTGCAAATATGATTATTCAGAAGGAAGGAGGAAAGGGATCCAGTGATGTTGCACAGAACATACAAGAAGAAACTAGAGTCATTTTCGCTTGTTTATCCCCTGCCATTAAAAGGCTCATCAGCAATTTCCTCCTTTTATCATTAGTTATTTTTTGTTGTATTGGACAATATATCAATTTCCAGATAAGTTACTCTTTAGCTGTATTCCCATGAATATCCCTTTGGGGATAGGTATTAAAAATATTGAAATGCTGGATAGCTTCTTCCTTTTAGGATCAATGATCAACAATAAACAAGCTATCAAGAAATGCACAGCAGATTAGCACTTGGTAGAATAGCCATGAAGGCATTGGAAAAGATATTCAAATTCTGTGATATGTCTATAACTACAAAGAGCAGAATTGTGCAAGCCATAGTATTTCCTGTGACCCTCTGTAAATCAGATTTTAAAGAAGCAGAATACGAAGCGTATTGAAGCTTCTAAATTTTGGATTGGAGAAGACTCATATTTATTTATTTATTTTATTTTATTTATTTATTTGTCAAACATGTATAGGATAGTAGTAGTTTGTATAAACATAAGTAAAAAGTAACCATAAAAGAGGACAATAGGACAGTAGGACAGGGACGGTAGGCACAGTGGTGCGCTTATGCACGCCCCTTACAGACCTCTTAGAAACGGGGAGAGGTCGACTGTAGACAGTCTAAGGTTAAAGTTTTTGGGGTTTGGGGAAGAAACCACAGAGTCAGGTAGTGCATTCCAGGCATTGATCACTCTGTTGCTGAAGTCGTATTTTCTGCAGTCGAGTTTGGAGCGCTTTACATTTAGTTTGAATCTATTACGTGCTCGTGTATTGTTGCGGTTGAAGCTGAAGTAGTCATTAACAGGAAGGACATTTTGGTATATGATTTTATGAACTACATTTAGATCAGATCAGAGGCGACGTAGTTGTAAATTGTCTAATCCCAGTATTTCAAGTCTGGTGGAATAAGGTATTTTGTTGTGAGAGGAGGAGTGAAGGACTCTTCTTGTGAAATATTTCTGGACTCTCGCGATTGTATTTATGTCTGATATGCAGTGCAGGTTCCAGACAGGTGAGCTGTATTCCAGAATTGGTCTAACAAATGTTTTGTATGCTCTGGTTAGCAGTGTAATATTGCCAGAGAAGAAGCTACGCAAGATTAGATTAACAACTCTTAGTTAACAGATCTTAGTCTAACAGATGCAGCCAACAAATGGATCCTCAAACAAACCCAGAATTCTCACTTGAGATGCAAACAATCAGGCACAAATTATTCTATTCCAAACACAGCAGGCAAAGACTTTAATGCTGGAAAGAGGGAAGGGAAGAGAAGACACCCAGCAGCAAAGTGAATTGACTTAGATGCAGTGATGATGGATACAACACAGGAAGCCCTGAAACATCAAATTATCACGGAGCAAATCTACCTACATGATTGCTAAGAGTCAACTCCAACCTGACGCCAAATAATCAATCATTAAAAATAGCTGATCTGATATTTCTCAGAAGATAATTTAACACATTTTAAAAAACATTTTTTTAAAATATTTTTTATCTTCCTCTAGTGCAGTGATGGCGAACCTATGGCACGGGTGCCACAGGCGGCACGCGGAGCCATATCTGCCGGCACGCGAGCCGTTGCCCTAGCTCAGCTCCAGCGCGCATCTGTGTGCATGCCAGCTGATTTTTGGCTCATGCGGAGGCTCTGGGAGGACAATTTTGGCCTCCGGAGGGCCTCCGGGGTGGCAGGGGGGAGCATTTTCGCCCTCCCCAAGTTCCAAGAAAGCCCCTGGAGCCTGGGGAGGGCAAAAATGGGCCTACTGGGGCCAGTGGAAGTCAGGAAATGGGGGAGTGGGGGGGTCACGCATGCATGCACAGTGGGATGGGGCAAGTGGGGGGCTTTGAATTATGGGTGTGGGCACGCATGAGTGTGCGATAGCGCGTGCGCGCACTATTTTGGCACCCGAGGGAAAAAAGGTTCGCCATCACTGCTCTAGTGTGTTGGAAAATGTTTCTCACAAATCATTCCTTGGAAGCGTGAATGGAATAGTCTTCCCTATGTTTCACGGCCCCTCAGTGTCATAGAGGGGAGAGGTTTCTCTTAGACTTATGGGCAGCCTCAAGCGAACTAACATCTCCAAAGCTGATTTCCTTTGTCTGAGAGATTCAGAGTGTTAACACCAGAATAAGATATAGCTTCAAGCTAGGTAGCTGCTTTGTTTTTCTGCACTTTTTAATGATCAGGCTAATCAATAATGTCTTTTTCATTTATTAGACACTGGGAAAAAAATGCTTGTTAACTTACAAGTACAAAATCTTGCAGGTAATGTCTCTGTTTGCTTAGAATATATTGATCCAGTGGCTTAGTCAAAAGTTAGGCAGCTCACTGTAAACAGTTTTTGAGATTTGTGGTTTTACCTGCTAATTCAAAACAAAAAATTAAACTCCAATCAATAGTATGGATTGCTTCCTCTTTAACACGTTATTCAAAGAAATACAAACAAATGTATTTCGATCCTTTTGCAATATAGATTTACGTATCCATCTACAATGTTTCATTATTTATTTTAGCAGCACTTGAACTGCAAACCCTTTTGTACATTATTTAGGGCTATTAAATATGAAAGACAAATCTAAATATTTAATAAACTCTGCACCTCGGTACTCTCAAGGATATTACGGTTTTCTAAACCACACACTTCAGAGGCAACACTGCTGATTTGTCCTTCCTGAGCCTTTTGTCACAACTGAAAAGATGCTGGCTAGCATTAGACCTCTTAAAGCCTTTTAGCATTTTATTTTGTGTGTGTGTGTGTGTGTGTGTGTGTGTGTGTGTGTGTGTGTGTGTGTGTGTGTGTGTGTGTGTGTTTAAGGTAGTTTCATTTAGCTAAGACATAAAACAAAGCTCAAAAGAGGATGGCTCTATTACTATGAATGAAGTGAGGCAGGTTGAACTGAAATAAAACACCGAAAACAATTGAACCTCCAAGTCAACACCATACTTCTTTTAAATTTATTCTGTTTACTCACTTCGAAGGCACTTTATAGGAGAGGAATTAGATGCTGTGTGATTCAAACAGATTCATTTGCAAGAAAAGGAAGGATAGAGATTATGGATGCTTAGTATTGCCTTGCATAGTTAAGCGCATTCATCTTTATCTGCGGCAAGAATGAGCAAGCTGTAAAGATCAGTCAGGTAATGCAAAATCTTGTAGGATCCCCCTTCCCCTCCCCCGAGGCATGTCACTCACTCCAGATTATCTGTAGATATAATCTCTTAATTAGGTGAGCACTCAACACACAGGTGGACAGGAGGAAGATGAAGGTGTGTCACTTGTTGTCCTATGGTGGCTAACTGATAGAGACATCTGACTTCTCTTCCCTGTTGGTCCAATTTCCATCCTGTCCTCTGTAGAGAATGACAGGGACCATCTCAAACAATTGTATAAGGTTTATGATTTTTTTTCCTTTTAAAAGTATATCCTATTAGAAAATCCTAAAAGCTCTTCCCATGGTTTTAATTATATCTTTTCTGCTTTGTTCATATTAAATTTTTCAGTTCATATCTGTATCTTGATCTGGAGGAAAGGACTGTTTTTTCTATTAGACAGTAAAGAAAGAAAATATCCAGGGGAGCTATTGGTGTGGTTAAATTGGAGCCCAAAGGGATTATAAATGACCTGTTCAAGATCACACAGCATGTCACAATGCTCCCTCTCAGTGGGCTTAGGTCTTTGTGTTCTTACCAAAGATAGATATTTGTGTCATATTCATTCCCCAATGGAAAGGAAGAAAATGTTAAGCAACAGAAAATTCCAACAGATGGAAAGGAAGGAAGGAAGGAAGGGAGGGAGGGAGGAGGGAAGGGAGGGAGGGAGGGAGGGAGGAAGGAAGGAAGGAAGGAAGGAAGGAAGGAAGGAAGGAAGGAAGGAAGGAAGGAAGGAAGGAAGGAATTATATTAGTCAGGGTTTCTCTTGTTGCCAAAATAATACACAAGATATGTTGGGGTTTATTTGGAAAGAGGCGCAATTCCTAAAGACTAGTTGGGTTACAATTTGATTCCCAGATAACCAACAGTGCCATAGAACTCAGTTGGCTTTACATCTGAGAAAACATCTTGAGGACTAGTCTGTAATTTTTCAGTTCATGTCTATTACCACAGTAATAATGATGAGCAAAGATCTAGATATTAAAGAGAAAACTAAAAGTGCAAGGAAAGCAAAAAAGTTAAAAAGAAAAAGAAAAATGATACCAAAAAATGGCCTCAAATCTCATTTACAGCAATTATTATTCTCTGCGACTCACTACGGACTTCATACTCACAAGACCATTTGCTAAGTATTAAGGGACATTTCTTTAAGGAGCAGCTTTCTGTGATATCACACACACACACACCCTGTCTTTACAAACATGGAGGAGATTATAACACAGGAAGAAGCAATTTCCCCTGTGCTATGGTACCAAAAAAAGTACCCCCCCCAAAAAAAACCCCAAATGGAGGAAATGAAGATGAAGAGGTAAAAGGGTGGGAATTTTAAACAGGCTAAGGAATAGGAGAAATAACCCCCCCCCACACCATCAATCTTCCTAACCAACTTACGTTCACTAACTAATAAGATGGATGAAATACTCTTTTTAAACAAATACAATTCTGATTTTTACAATTCAGCAGCACTATGCTTCTCTGAAACCTGGTTAAATCAATCAATTGATGATAGTAGCCTGCATATCCCAGGGTTTCAGATTCAATGATCAGACAGAATTGCAGGAACATCTGGTAAAAAGAAGAGAGGAGGCTTATGCTTATATATCAGTGATGGCGAACCTATGGCGTGCGTGCCACAGGTGGCACACAGAGCCATATCTGAGGGCATGCCAGGCATTGCCCTATGTCATGCGTGTGCTGACCAGCTGATTTTTGGCTGGATTGGAAGCCTCCTGAAGCCTGAGAATGGTAAAAACGGGCCAACGGGCCAACTGGAAATTCACTTGTGTGCGTCATCCCCAGCCTCCTTTTTGCTGTCAGAGGTCTTCAGGAACTTCTTCGGCTTTGGACAGTTGCAGCCAGCTTCCCACACCTTGGCCCATTTCTTCTGCAGCCAGCAAGGCTTTCCTGAAGGCCTCTGCAGATGATAACAGAGCTCCAGATCGATCCAGAGCTCTGTTATTGGCTATAGAGACCTTCAGGAAAGCTTTGCCGGCTGCAAAAGAGGTGTGCGAGGCCTGGTTGCAACTATCTGAAGGTAAGTAGTAGGGCAGCTCCACTTCTGTTTCGTTTCTGAACTTCCAATTGGCCTGTTGGGCCATTTTTCGCAGTCCCCAGGCTTCAGGAGTCTTTCCTGAACCCTGGGGAGAACGAAAAACAGCCCAACGAGCCTACCGGAAGTCCGGAGGCTTCAGTGAGGCTGGTGCGCATGCACAGGGGCGGAAGCATGGGGGTTATGTGCATGTGCAGGGGGCAGCATGGGGATCTGCACATGCGCAGGATGGAAGGGCATTGCATTATGTGTGTAGGCATGCGCACACATGCTATTGCATGCACATGCACCCCTTTTGGCACCAGAGCTGAAAAAGGTTCGCCATCACTGTTATATATCAACAACAGCTGGTCTCAGGATATAACTATAATATATAAATTCTGTGACAAAAACTTAGAGTCTTTTCTTATCAACTGTAAACCATTTTATTCTCCACGTGAGTTCTCTTCATTTCTACTAATTGCTGTGTATATCCTGCCACAAGCTTGTGTAAACAAGGCATTATGAACTCTAGCTGACCAAATTATGGAGGCTGAAGTCAAATACCCCGATTCACTGGCCATTATTTTGGGAGATTTAAACAAGGCAAACTTAAGGAAAGATCTACAAAAATACTTTCAGCATGTCAATTGTCCCACTAAAGGCAAGAATACTTTAGACCATTGCTACACAATACTAAAAGATGCTTATCAGTCTTTATCATGAGCAGATGTGGGACACTCTGATCATTGCATGATTCACCTTGTACCTGCTTACAGGCAAAGACTTAAAACCACAAAACCAACAATTAAATCAGTGAAGACTTGGACTGAGGAGGCAAAGTTAAAGCTACAGGCTTGCTTTGACTGCACTGATTGGAATATATTTGAAGATACCTCTGCAGACCTAGATGAACTCACAGATACTGTAACATCATATGTCAGCTTCTGTGAAGACCTATGTGTACCGACCAGGAACTTGCAAATATACAGAAACAACAAACCTTGGTTCACAGCTAAACTTAAGCAGCGACTTAAGAGGAAGCCTATAGAAAAGGTGATAAAATGCTGTACAATCAGGCCAGAAATGTATTAACAAGGGAGATCAGAGCAGCAAAAAGAAGCTACTCTGAAAAGCTAAAGAATCAGTTCTCAACAAATGAACCAGGAAACATGTGGAAAACTCTTAAAAATATCACTGGTTATGGCAAACCTCCTTCCCAGGCTGAAGGAAATCAACAACTGGCAGATGAGCTGAACGTGTTTTACTGCAGGTTTGAAAGGAAACTACAGCCACCTATCTCCACAATCTCCATCCCAGACACACCAACAACAGCCAAGCCTCCTACAACTGACCCCATCCCATTGGGTTCACAACCCCTAGTGATCACAGAAAAGGAAGTGCAAGACCTATTTCACAGACAAAAGCCAGGAAAAGTTCCAAGCCCAGACAAGATAACTCCTTCTTGCTTAAAAGTCTGTGCTGACCAATTGGCCCCCTTCTTCACCCGAATCTTCAATAAATAGCTAGAGATGTGTTATTTCCTTCTTACTTCAAATGCACTACTATCATCCCAGTGCCGAAGAAGCCCACCATCAAGGAACTGAACGACCACAGAGCAGTTGCTCTAACATCTGTAGTTATGAAAGGCTAGTGCTGTCCCACTTGAAAACCATCATGGATCCACTGTTAGACCCCTGCAATTTGCATACCGAGCAAACAGAACAACAGATGATGCTGTTAATATGGCTCTGCACTACATCCTACAACATCTTGAATCTCCAAAGACCTACGCAAGGGTCCTATTTGTAGACTTTAGTTCAGCATTCAATACCATCATTCCAGATGCTCTTCTAACTAAGCTAAACCAGCTAGCGGTACCTGAACACACTTGTAAGTGGATCATAAGCTTCCTAACAAACAGGAAGCAGCAGGTGAAGCTAAGCAGACTCACATCAGATACCTGTACAATTAGCACAGCCCTCCCCCAAGGCTGTGTGCTCTCTCCACTTCTCTTCTCTCTATATACCAATGACTGCATCTCTAACTATGCATCTGTTAAACTACTGAAGTTCGCGGATGACACAACAGTGATTGGTCTCGTTCGAGACTGATGAATCTGCATATAGACGGGAGGTTGAACAACTAACCTTGTGGTGCGATTGGAACAATCTGGAACTGAACACACTCAAAACAGTAGAAATGATAGTAGACTTTAGGAGAAACCCTCCCATCCTACCACCTCTTACAATACTAGACAACACAGTATCAACAGTAGAGACCTTCAAATTTCTAGGTTCTACCATATCACAAGATCTAAAAAACGTCATCAAAAAAGTACAACAAAGAATGTTCTTTCTGTGCCAACTCAGAAAGCTCAAACTGCCCAAGGAGCTGCTGATACAGTTCTACAGAGGAATTATTGAGTCTGTCATCTGCACCTCTATAACTGTCTGGTTTGGTTCTGCAAACCAGAACCACTGACTTTGCAAACCAGCACTGACTTTAAAGGATAATTAGAACTGCAGAAAAAACAATTGCTACCAACCTGCCTTCCATTGAGGACCTGTATACTGCACGAGTCAAAAAGAGGGTTGTGAAAATATTTACAGACCCCTCACATCCTGGACATAAACTGTTTCAACTCCGACCCTCAAAACGACGCTATAGAGCACTGCACACCAGAACAACTAGACACAAGAACATTTTTTCCCCAAACGCAATCACTCTGCTAAACAAATAATTCCCTGAACACTGTCAAACTATTTACTAAGTCTGCACTACTATTAATCTTCTCATTGTTCCTATCACTCATCTCCTCCCACTAATGACTGTATGACTGTAACTTTGTTGCTTGTATCCTTATAATTTATATTGACTGGTTCCTAATATGATTTGATTGCTTATTTGTATCCGGACTATCCCCACTCTTCTGGCCTTCCGCAAAGCCGCAAAGACATGGCTCTTCCGGCAGGCGGGGTGAAGAAGATCGTATTCCCCCTGAATGAATGGTTTTTTTTCTTTTTTAAAATATTATGTTACGTTTTTTTGAATTGTTTTTTTATATATTGTACTGTTCTTATTCCTGTTGACGCCACCCTGAGTCCTACAGGATTGGGTGACCTATAAGAACTTTTAATTAAATTAAATTAAATTAAGTATTGTATCTTATGATTCTTGATGAACGTATCTTTTTTTATGTACACTGAGTGCATATGCACCAAGACAAATTCCTTGTGTGTCCAATCACACTTGGCCAATAAAAAATTCTATTCGATTATAAGTAGAATTATATATTTACCTCTTTCTCTGTGGTTGCCACATGACTCTTTTCTTTCTATAATCTATCCTGTCTAGTCAACCCAACCACAAATCATTATCTCATTTCCCTCCCTGTTTTACACAAAAAGTCCGTAAGGGCTTTCCAGTCAGCAATAAACCTAGACATTGCCTTTTCTCTGATCGAGGAAATCAATTTAGCCATCTCAGCAACTTCCATCATCTTTGCCAACCATTTCTCCATTTGGCTAAAGCTGAATCTTTCCATCTTTGTGCGTAGAATAATCTTGCTGCTATTATTATACAGAAGAACAAAAGTCCATGACTTCTTTTAAAACTGTTTATCCAACTGAGAAGAAAAACTTCTGCTGTCAAATGTATATTAAACTTTTAAATCCTCTGAATGAGTGTGTGCATTTGAATCCAAAATATTCTAGCTTTTTTGCACATCTACAAAACATGATGAAATGTCCCTTGTTGTTGTTCACATTTCCAATATAAATTTGAAGATTTAATACATGCTTTAGTTTTAATGCTTAATGTTTTACTATTGCTAACTTTTTTATTGTTTTTTTATGTATGACACTGTTAGCTGCTCAGAGTCACTTGATAGTGAGATGGGTGGTAATAATTAAATTAATTTAATAAATACATATATATCTCTATTCAGTATTTCAAGAACTAAAATAACAAGAGAGGAGACAGTGGCATCTCTGACTTTTTCTGTTTTGTATATCACAAGGCTTTGTTAGATCTCCATTAAGAATTGTTTATGCTTTCTGTGAAGTGTAAATCAATCTTATTCATTTTATAAAATTCTTTCCAAATTTGGATCTTCAAAAACCTTGAACATGGAAGCCCATCTCTGCATCTAGAAAAATCAATGTATCTTGTTTTTCATTCTTTTGCTCCAAATATTCCTAAATGTCCAAATGCATTTTTAACATTGAACATTGTAGATAAAAACCCACATCAATCCTCATGAATATTTGTTTGCAAAATTACTTTCAGTCTATCAGCTAGAATCATTGTGAACAATTTGTAGTCATTATTCAATAATGATATTGGACTATAGTTTTTTTGTCAGTCAATCCTTGTTCCTCTTTAGGTATTATTTTCTAACATTTTAACTCTAGCACCTCTTTCTAACTCTCTGGAATTCTTCCAGAGGTGGGATTCAGCAGGTTCTGATCTGCTGGAGAACCGGTAGCAGAAATTTTGAGTAGTTCAGAGAACTGGTAAATACCACCTCTGACTGGTCCCGCCTCCATCTATTCTCTGCCTCCCAAGTCCCAGCTGATCGGGAGGAAATGGGGATTTTGCAGTAACCTTCCCCTGGAGTGGGGAGGGAATGGAGATTTTACAGTATCCATCCCCTGCTATGCCCACCAAGCCATGCCCACCAAGCCACGCCCACAGAACCATTAGTAAAAAAAATTGAATCCCACCACTGAATCCTTCCTTTCTGTACACTTTAAAGTAGAGTCCATCGTGTTTTGCAAAGGTGTAAAAGTTCATCCTCAAAAACATTTATAATAAGAACCTGGTAATCCACTAGGCACCTTTCCTAGTTTAATCTTTTTATAGCTTCGTAAACTTCCCTTACTGTAGGTCCATTCATATTTTGTTTCTGTTCCTCCATGATCCTTGGTACATTTTGTTTCTTTGGATATTCATTTATTTTCTCTCTAGAGAGGTGTCACTTCCTTTATCTAAGTTGGAATAATATTGATGAAAGGCTTTTTTTGTATAGCTCTTTTTTGTATATCCTCTCTCCTGTAATTTCAATATCATTTTCTTTTCCTTTTCTTTTTATAATGTGTATGCCAACCATTTCCCCAGTTTGTTTGTAAGCTCTCTCTCTCTCTCTCTTTGCTTTACATAGTTCACTTATATTTTGATTTTTCTTAACTATTAATATAGATAACTGTCATTGTAAAAACAATTTGTTGAGATATATTCTCCATAGTGGGTGGAGCTAGCCGCCAAGATTGGGTATTGGCACAGCCTTCTAGCCAATTATGACTGAGTCTGGAAAAGTATAAAAGGTGGCTCTAGGCCTAGATTCCCCCTCTTTTGACTCAGTCACAGCCATTGACTGATGCCTTTTTCATCATCTATCTTCCATTAATAATTGTAAGTTTTTGGTTCTATTCAGAATTATTATTATTATTATTACTATTTTTATCCTTTCCCTTTCGAGCTCCTCAGTATGGCTATACCTGGGTGAAGCAGTTGGCCGCAAGTCTGACTGCTGCTCGCCCCTCCAGCCGAAGGCCCAGCAAGATTTTTGTTTTTTCTTTTTCTCCATACATTAATTTCCGGCTGTGGAGGGAGTGGGAAAGGGCCCCCTTATCACCACGGGGCAGCGGTGAACTCACCGCGCACCTGGGCGTGGAGCGAGGCTTGTATTTTTCCTTTTCTGTCTCCTTGCCAGACACCAAGGGCCAACCTGACAGGTGAAGGCCTCTAACGTTGGCTTTCACAGCTGCTAGCCTGCCTGGGAGAGCCGAGGGGCCGAGGGGCAGAGCATGCTGCCAGATTAAATTTTTGGGTGCCTTGGCATCTGGCCGGTCCAGCGCAAGCGGTCCGAGCCACTAACGAGCCTTCCGATCCCCAGCTGACCCTCAAAGATAAAGGGATCGGAAGCGCCGAAGACCTCGCTCGCAGCCAGGCCGGATTCGCACAAGCCATCCGGACCATTTTTGATGCTGCCTATAAACAGCTGTTTCGGCCTTGGCTGGGTTCGCGCAAGCCGCCCACGCCACATTTAACTCGCTTGCAGATCGGCCGGATTCGCGCAAGCCATCCGGACCGTTTTTGATGCTGCCGATAAACAGCTGATTGTAACCTTGGCCAGACTTGCGCAAGCGGTCAATGCCTCAAATAGCCTCTGAACACCAGCTGCTGTGCCCGAGAAGCTGACAGACAATTTGGCCAGACTTGCGCAAGCGGTCAGCGCCCAGCCAAGCCTCCAAACGTCAGCTGGAGACCTTCAAAGAGCTGAAAGCAATATTTTTGCTGGTTCCTTTTTTGCTCCCTGTCTTGTGCCTGCTTGCAGAGGAAGCTGGCAATCTGGGTGCTGCTTGTTGAGGGCCTGTTCCCTCTTTTTTTGCTTGAAACTTCAGAAATCAGTCAGTCTGCTCCAGGGGACTCAGAAACTGACAGTTAGTGGCTAGGCCTTAGCAGACTCATTTCTCCTCGGCTGGAACTAATTGCCTCAGGAGACAGTCAGCCATTTTAGGAGTGCCTCGTGGGTGGCCGCCATTTTGAATTACACAGGACCGCCCACTTCAAAAAATTTTCTTTTGAGGCCTCCTTTATTTAACTTGCCTTCTGTGCAATGGCTGACAAGAGCCAGCAATCTGGCAAGGCTCCTTTGATCCAAGGCCCTGTCGGTACCTGTCTCTAGTGCCTGGGCCGTCTGCTTCCATTTGAGCTCCTCTGCATTGCTTGGCTTGTCTTCAGCTTGGTAAGTGTGCAGGCAGTCTTTGAGAGTGCCGGTGGCCATCTTGAAGTCTCCCACAGGGTGGCAGCCATTTTGATTGCCCTCAGAATTGAAGGCACTAAGGGCGTGGCCTTTTTGTTTCAAATACCAAAAGTGGGCAGAGACCATATTGAAGCCACATCAAGGGCGGTGGCCAATTTGGATGCCCTTTCTTGCCGGTGGCCATTTTTAAGGCCTAGTATGGGCATTGGCCATTTTGAAAGATCAACTAAGGGCAACTGCCATCTTGTTGACCTCATTTAAGGGCGGTGGCCATTTTAAGTGACTGTTTGGACCTACTAATTTACCCAGGCCTTTCTGAGGCCTACCTTGTTGACAGAGGCCTTAGATAAATATGGATACTGTTATTCTAATTGAGCTGACAAAAATTCAGACTAGCTGCCTGTAGGTCTGCCTCAGGAGTACCTGAAGATTCTATCTATATTTTAAAAATGGCTTGAACAAGGGCTTTCAGCAGAATTTAGAAGTAGTAAGCTACAGATCTCACATAAAAGGAACAAATGAGCCTAGTGAGTAACTCCAGTAACAGTTTAAAACCAAGCTTTTTTTTCTGGAGTCTGTGAGCCCAGCATAACTGGAACTATATACAATGTATATAACTATATACAAACTATCAATTTTTTCCAGTATTTGAAAGTATCAGTTTTTCATGAACTGAACTTTAAGACAATGAGACCATGATTTGTAAATTGGAGTTGATTTTAAAATGATGCCTTTTACAAAGGATATTGCCCCATCCAGAATGCCCTACTCATTCCTACCTAGCATCCCCCAGGAAGGATGCCAGGGAATTCTCATTAGCTCCCTCTGGCATTTGGAACCAGACAGCCCCACACTCCAGACAGCTCCACCCACAAGCCAAAATCAACCTACTGCTCAATCAGCAGCAGCTCAAGCGGATGTCCAAGCTAGGTCAATGGAGTCCACGGTGGTGACGCGCCGGATGGCCTGGCTTTGCAGCTGGCCAATTGACATGCGGTGCAGGTGGAAATTAGCCTCTGCCCCAATAACCGGGCAGTCCTTGTTTGGTGAGTCCCTGAATCCCATCCTGCTTGAGACTAAGGACAAGTGCAAGGTCCTTCCCTCAGCCACCCGGAAAGCCCCTTTCCGTGCCACCCCCTTACCAAGGAGGGCTTTCAGGGGGGCCTTCCAGTCTTCCAATAGACATCAGGGTAACTACTAGGGACAGTATCAGGGGCATAGCCAAGGGCAATGCAGTTCCCATCAGAGATTCTCTTCAGGCCAACCCTTCAGGGGTAACCAATTCATACGGCCCTTTAGAGGGGCCGGTGGTCGCCCTTTCCACCAGAACAAGTAACCTCTGGCCGATCCTCCCACAGGGGGTCGCCTGGCTCCCTATGCCAGTGGATGGGAGGAAATCACCAATGATGCATGGGTTTGTGAGACCCTGGCTTCAACGCTCTCACTTGAATTCATTTCCACCCCCACCCCCCGAGGTTCTTCTCCGCTGCCCCTTGTCATCAAATTCTGCAAAACGGGTCTTCATGAATCAGGCCATCCAGCACATCCTGGACATTCGAGTTATCCACCAGGTGCTTGAGGACCAACAGGGGCAGGGCTTCTACTCCATGTTGTTTGTAGTGCCCAAATCCTCGGGAGGATGGAGAGCCATTTTGGACCTCAAGTGTCTCAACAGGTATGTCATCCATTAAAAAAAAAAAAATTCAAAATGCACACCCTGAAATCAACTCTGGCAAGTGCTCGGAAGGGAATCTACTCACATCCATAGAGCTCTTGGAGGATTACCTCCACATCCCAATTCGGCCATCTTACCGCCAATACTTACGGTTTTGCTATGCAGGGGTGCATTATGAATATGGGGCGCTCCACTTTGGCCTGTCCTCAGCGCCAAGGGTCTTCACCAAGGTCCTGGCAGCCTTGACCGCTCACTCAGATCCATTTCCATCAGGATCCAGTGCTATCTGGACGATATTCTCATCTCCTCAGCCTCCCCTTCTCAGGCTGAGAGAGATGTCCAGGTAGTGCTTAACACGCTGGAACTCCATGGCTTCTTGGTCAACCTATCCAAGAGTCAGCTTGTCCCCGCCACCAGAATTGTCCATCTGGGTGCAATCATTGATTCCCTGGGGTGTAAGGTGTACCTGTCCCAGGATCGGAGAGACAGTCTATTGGCTTTAACCCAGCAAGTTCTGAGGCAAAACTCAGCTCCACTGAATTTGCTGTCCTCCCTCCTGGGCAAGATGATTTCGGCCATTCACATTGTCCCATGGGCTCACTTACACTCCAGAGACCTCCAATGGCTCCTTCCCTATCAGCGTCAGGGAAGGGCCCTTCCCCAGTCAAAGTGAGACTCCAGCCCTCAGTCAGGAAGTCTCTGATTTGGTGGACCACCTCTGCTGTCCACAGTGGCACCTGCTTCCTTCCCCCAAGACAAATCTTAGTCACCACCGATGACAGCCTATCGGGTTGGGGGGCACACGCGGAAGCACAGGTGGCACAGGGCACATGGTCGTTAACTGAGACAACTCTAAGCATAAACGTTTTGGAGCTACGGGCTGTGTTCCTTGCTCTGCAGCAGTTCAGACCTCTTGTGGAGAACTCTCATGTCATGATACTTACTGACAATGTGGCCACCAAGGTCCACATAAACAGACAGGGTGGGACCATGTCAGGACAGCTCATGTCAGAGGCCATGTGGTTGGGGCTATGGGCAGAACAATACCTATTGTCTCTTTCTGCTGAACACATCTCTGGGGTAAGCAACGTCAGGGCAGACTGGCTCAGCCGGAACCAGATAGACCACTCAGAGTGGAGCTTACACCCAGACCTTTTCCACCAACTTGTGGGTCAATTCGGTCAACCTGTGATGGACCTTTTTGCCACCCCGGGGAATGCCCAGCTGCCCAGATTTCTGTCCCAGTATCAAACTCAGGGGGCGGAAGGGGTGGACGCCCTCCGCTGCACCTGGCCTCAGGGGTTGCTTTACGCTTTTCCCCCCATCCCCATCCTTCCACAGGTCATCCAAAAACTCCTGGAAGAAAGAGCCGAGGTGGTACTTCTGGCACCCGACTGGCCAAGGAGAACCTGGTATGCCGACCCGGTCTCCTTGTCGGTCTCACCCCCTTGGAGGATCCCTCCGACAGACTGGTCGCTGCTCCAGGGGTCAGTGCAGCATCCAGAGCCGCACTGGTTGCAACTGACCGCCTGGCACTTGAGCGGCTCACTCTGAGGAGCCGCCAAATCCCTGAGGACGTTATGGAGTTCTTGCTTGACTCTTGCAGACTGTCCACTCATCGTATTTATGCAGCCTCTTGGAAGACTTTCTGCTCATGGTGTGCTAGGGAGGGTTATTCCCCACTGGATCTTTCGGTCATAAATGTCCTTTAATTCCTACGCCAGGGGCTAGCTAAGGGTCTTTCCCTGAGTACCCTCAACCGCCAGATTGCTGCCCTGTCCATGGTGCTGTCTTGTCCCTCTCTGGGGAAACTCTCTGCTCACCCCTTAGTCTCCAGGTTCCTAAAGGGCGCAATGAATAGATGCCCTCCTGTAGTGCATAGGTATCCCACCTGGGACTTGTCTAAAGTGTTATTAGCACTCATGGGGGGCGCCTTTGAGCCTTTGCACTCCGTCTCTCTGGCCCACCTAACATACAAGGTGGTTTTCCTGGTGGCTGTCACCTCTGCCCGTCGCATTTCCGAACTGGCAGCCCTTTCCATCAGGAGTGACCTCTGTGTGTTCCACCAGGACAGGGTGGTTTTGCGGTTGGATCCCACCTTTCTGCCAAAGGTAGACTCTTACTTTCATTGGGCTCAGGAGGTGGTATTACCTTCCTTTTACCCTTCTCCATCCTCAGACATTGAAAGACAATGGCACCTCCTGGACGTGAGGCGTGCACTGGACACTTACATACAAAGGACCTCTGCCTTTCGCAAGACTGAGGCCTTGTTTGTCTCTTTCCACCACACTTCCTTGGGGAGGAAAGCATCCTCTGTCATGGTGGGTCGGTGGATTCGTAATGTCATTAACACTGCATATGAACAAATGTCCTTGCCAGGACCCACCAGGATTACGGCCCATTCCACATGCAGTGCAGCCACCACTGCGGCTTGGAACACGAGGGCTTCCATCGAGGAGATCTGCCGGACTGCCACTTGGGCATCTCCAACGCCATTTGTCCGGCACTACAGACTGGACACTTTCGCCTCTCAGGAGGCTGACATTGGGCGCAGAGTGCTGGAACAGGTAACATTGGAGGGCGGTGGTCCCAGCCAGAATCAGGAGGCCCTCCCTGGGGACTAAATTACTTTGGTATGTCCCAATCTTGGCGGCTAGCTCCACCCACTATGGAGAATGAGACGTTGTACTTACCTGAGACGTCCATTCTCGTAGGGTGGAGCTAGCCGCCAAGTCCCTCCCTTCTAACGTGTTCTGGCTGGACGAGGAGCCTATTACTCGTATAGTCATTAGGTATCTAGGTGTATTAGTGTACATAGTTATCTTCTCTCTGTAGGTAGTTAGGTTAGGTAGTTAGGTCTCTCACATATCAACTCATGTGTAATTTTCTGTGATTGGACAGTTAATAAACTTGTTAGATTGATGGCACTTGAGTCTGGCATTTATCCCTCATCAAAAGAGGGGGAATCTAGGCCTAGAGCCACCTTTTATACTTTTCCAGACTCAGTCATAATTGGCTAGAAGGCTGTGCCAATACCCAATCTTGGCGGCTAGCTCCACCCTACGAGAATGGACGTCTCAGGTAAGTACAACGTCTCATTTTCTTCTTTGGAAATTTCTTTAATTCATCTTTGCTCTTTATCTCATCCAAAATAGCTTGCATTCTCTCTTGATTCTTGTTTTTGAGTTCTATTGTATAAAGTAACCTCTAATGATAGCTTTACTTGCATCCCAAATCATCTCTTGAATCAGTACCTGTTACTGAATCTAAGTTATTTAAAAATATTCTTATAATGTATTTTTGTACTTGTCCACTATATTGCTTCTCACTGTAGCAACATTTATTTAGTTTCCATCTAAAAGAATTAGATTTCCTTAGATAAAACAAACTCACGTTATGATCTGAAAATGTCTTTGGTGGATATCTTTATCTTAAATACCTTAATAGCTAAATTCTTTCTTGGATTTTAATAGCTAAAATCCAAATCATATCTATTCTTGAAAAGGATCTATGTCTTTCAGAAAAGTAGGTGAACTCTCTGAAAAACTTAATCCCTTGTCTTCTTCCTGACAAAGTGCACAAAAACATCCCTGTGAGCATTTTTTTATTCTCACAAATCCTGTATTTATTCTATATTCTTTATCAAATTCTGCCTATGAATCCTCCTGATTCGAATCCCAAAAAGAATTGCTAAAGCTTTGAAACTTTTTCACTAATACCTTCACCAGAAATCTCTGAGATTGTTCTAAATCTCAAACAAAACTCTTTCTCTCTCAATTCTAATAGAGCCAGGTTATCTACTTCTCTTTCTAACTCACTGCTTATAACTTTTATCTTACTCTCCAGAATTTCCACTTTGTTGTTAATGTGTTTTACTCTCCATACACTTGTTTGTACAAAGCTTTCCATCCTGTTAATTTTTTTATCTCCTCTTTTATCTTAACAGGCATTTCATCCATTGTTTTTTTTCAAAAGCTTTCAATGGATTATCAAGTGGTTTAGTCAATTTACTATCAAGTGATTCAGCTAAGTCACTCCTCAGTTTCTCAAACATTGTTGAAGCAGATCTGGTGTAATTACGGTATTTTCCCTGCAATCAATGGGACATTTAGGTGCCTCTCCTTGGCCGTGCCCCCTTCACACCCAAAGTCTGCTATTGTTAGCACTTTTTTGGTGGTTATCATTATGGTATTATAATCCAAAAATGAAAGTATCTCAAGCAAGCGAAAGAGAAAAGGCAAGCTTCCTTTATTTTTTCTATTTTGTCCTTTTGGTCCTTAACACTTTCATCTCAACCAGCACTTATAGTTACAGTCAACATCACAGCCAGCATTTTCATAGTTAGTCAATTATCACACAGTAGCTTACACTAAATTACACAAGAGCCGAGGTGGCACAGTGGTTAAAGAGCAGCACTGCAGTTCAGCAGTTCAGCTGTTCAAATCTCACCGGCTCAAGGTTGACTCAGCCTTCCATCCTTCCGAGGTGGGTAAAATGAGGACCCAGATATGCTGAACTCTGTAAACCGCTTAGAGAGGGCTGTAAAGCACTATGAAGCGGTATATAAGTCTAAGTGCTATTGGTAAGTGCTATTGCTATTATCTTTGTTCTTTTTAAAAAAAACACACCATTTTTTAAAAATTCAGCAATTGCTGTCTTTAATAAGACTGCTACTACAGTCCAGCTTTTTTGAATATTTAAATTCCAATTTGTTCAAAAGTGCAAAAAAAAAATATTTCAAACTATCGGTAACTAACCCCTTTATCCATTTAAGACTTTTTTTTACATTGATTCCTTGTTAAGCTTTTGCCCAAAACTTTTAAAATCTTCAAAACCATTTTTCCCATTGGAAATTCAGGGAAAATGTTGACTTGTTACATGGAATTTTCTTGTCTTGCCACTCTTTTTAGCTGTACATTAGTTACATCCAAAAATGTTTAAGAAACGAGGCTCATGCAAACCTTGGATTCACATAGGCTGCAGCATAGCTGTGAATTTGATGGAAATCCCTCAGCTTTCAGCTGTTCAACCTACCGTATTTTTCGGAGTATAAGACGCACCTTAGTTTTGGGGGGGAGGAAAATAGGGGGGGGGGAAATCTACCTACCAAGTATTCATCTGGCTTGCGTCCTTAGTCTGGTCAGCTTCAGCACATTATTTTATCCCCTGGTTAGGGCTGGAAAAAAACCTTCTTCAGAGGGAGTAGCAATGAAAAAATCCTGCAAGCCGGGAAGATCATTAGCACCTCATTAGGGCTGAAAAAAAAGCTTCAAAAAGCTACATTTGGAGTATAAGACGCACCCAAATTTTCAGCCTCTTTTAGGGGGGGGAAAGGTGCATCTTATACTCCGAAAAATACAGTATAAGCTGACCCCAGAAATCTCAGTTCCTGTAGTCTGCTCAAGAAGAGTCCAGAATGCAAGTGTTCAATCTCACAATCATTCCTTTATCTCAAGAGAGACTGTGCTGGACAGAATTAACCATCTGGCCACCAATCTCTCCTCCAATGCCATCCCTGCTCTTGGGAGACTTCTAGTTCGCCATGAATCCTCATGAGAAACTTTCTGAGAAAGGTCAGATTCTTTTAAGAGGCCTCTGAATAATGCTTTTGTTCCCAAGGAAATATACATTTATGAAATGAAGAAAAATAATCTAGAGTGGAGTAAAGCTCAATAAAGTCCTCTAAGCCTCCCATCTGAAACTTGACTATGTTCAGAAATGAACTTATTTTGCTACCGGGATATCTGCAGCTGACAGAGAAGCCTTTGGGCAGCTACATTTCTAGATATGGCTCTGCCTTGTTTGGTTGCCAGCGTACACATTGGCCAACCTCTTTCTTCTCTTGTGCAGGGAAGGTATGAAGATCTGGAGAAGGTGGGGAAGGGGAGTAGATTGAACCGAACATGGGCAGTAGCAGCAGCCATGGGGAAGGCATATCAAAAGAGCAAAAAAGGCAGTCTTGTCTCTCCCATGAAAGTCCTGCCCCCCCCCCTCTTTTTGTGCGTGGGTAACAATGACTCATGTACAAAAAGGTAGGGGTTTCAATCATGTTGCCACAACTGCCATCTTGAGCTGCCATTCAGTCATACACAGAGTGATGAGCTGTCATAAGCGAAAATTGCTATGGACATCCCTGACTGCATTTGAGTGACTTTTATATATATATATATATATATATATATATATATATATATATATATATATATATATATATATATATATATATATATATATATATATATATATATATATATATATATATATATATATATATATATATATATATACCCTTAGTCTCTCATAGAACTTAAAGGTTTCACACAGCAGTTTGGGGGGTGGGGGACTGAACATTGAAAAGATATCCACAAAACAATTTATGACCTAATTAGGAAGACCAGCAGAACCAGATTAGGAATAGATTGAGAAAATCTATTGATGTGCTCGCTAGGAGTCAAAACACGACGTGATGGCCCACAGTCAATCAGTCAAGGTAATGAAAATTGTAGAGTGTGTATCCCTAATAGTTTAAGGCCAAATAAGAAATAAAGACCTTGTTTTCTTGGTGGTGTTCTTTCTTTTAATTATTTTCTTGAGTCCTTTTGATTCTAGTCATCAACCAACGTAAAAAGAAAAAAAAACATACTGTAAGTGCCCGCCATATAAGGGATTAGTTTAGCTATTGGAAATTCGTTTGGGAAAGCAATTGAGGTTCTTCCCACTCCCCCACCTTTTTTTAGTGTTGTTAGGTAGACTTTTCTGTCCCAGGATTGCAAAGGCCAACCAATTTCCCTGTCTATAGAGATCAGTGCATAGGAAATACGAGATACTTCAAATGCAATAAAACTTCCATTTTGTGTTTCCAAATTTTACATAACTAGCTACAGCAGAGGAAAAGAAACAGAACAAAAGGGACCCTATGTGAAAATGGGCAGCGGAGAACTGAAAGCTGCATTTCTAATCTGTGATGAACACTTCCTGTATTATAGCACAGCACAGCACTCTACATAAAGTTTGAAACTCCTTTTGCCAAGTATTTTTTGCAACAAAGGAAAATTTTCTACAAGTATCTTATGGTTTCCAGGAAGCGGGGTCTCTCTCTCTCCCTCTCTCCCTCTCCCTCTCCCTCCCCCCCTCCCCCCCTCTCTCTCTCACACACACACATCCATACAGAGGTGGGATCCTACCTCTGATTGCCGGTGCGGTTAATTGCTGACTTCGCGGCAGAGCCGAAGATTCTGTTCGAGCCTGCTCCCGTTCGCGGAGCGGGAGCCTTTCCCGGGCGCTTTCCCCACCCGCATGGATGCCGCCAGCGGCATCCATGCGGGCGGGGAAAGCGCCCAGGAAAGGCTCCCGCTCCGCGAACGGGAGCAGGCTCGAACAGAATCTTCGGCTCTGCCGCGAAGTCAGCAATTAACCGCACCGGCAATCAGAGGTAGGATCCCACCTCTGCATCCATATACATATACATATACATCCATCTATCTCCAGGATTGCACTGGCATGGCAAGTTGAGTTTTAAAATTTACTAAGTATGATTGATTTCATCTTAACAGTCTGGTTTCTTTATTTACATTTTTAATGGATTGTTGCTTGCCTCCAGCATTGGGGTTTGCAGGCTAGAAATTCTGCTAAGTAAATACTACATGGCTGATGTCAAAAACTATTGAATGAGAAGAGGATGCAGTAGTGGTAAAAGAGAGACCTAAATCATTTGTGTATGTTAGCTCATTTGCTGGTAGTTTGCAAGGAGACCAGATGGGTCCTACTAAACTGTATCTGTACATTAGGGATGTGCAAGTATTTTTATACTGTGTGTGTGTGTGCGTGTGTGCGTGTGTGTGTGTGTAATGGAAATGTCATTAACTTTAATAATCAGTCATTTAAAAAATGACACTAGTGTAGTGAAGAAAAAAAGTCATGAGCACATACCACGCCTAAATGAAGAGATCTATACAGTCCAAGAAGGATTTGTATCAAGGTGTGCAAACAATGTTTGCTGTATGAAAAATGAAGGTTGATTTAATGTTCTACAGAGGCTTTGGAAAACTGAAGGAGATATGGGCCCTCTGTACTTTATGAGTGGTTACATTGTAAAGTGTTGTCCTTGGCAAAATGGGATGAATGATTTATGATGTACTGTTGTTATTTACCGTTTTAATCTTTAATTTTATGGAGTGTATACTACTTAGAATTGGTTGCAGTTGAAGCGGCTTATAAGCCTGACTTATCAATCAAATCGGCTCTGCAGTTCTCACTAGTTAACACTGAACACAACCAGAGGCAGGGGCATTTGTTATGTCATGCAAAATTAGAAAATGACGTACTTAGATCAGGACATCAGATGCAGCTATAAAAACTATGTGGCATTTCTGGAATGATACCGTCCTGCAAGTGCTATTGTTTGTCCTCCGTCTGTGAACACCCTTGGCTGGAGGGACATTTGGGCTCAGCAGAAGTCTCTCTTGCCCAAGTCCATATGGTTTTTAATCACTATTCATGGGCAGAATTCTATTACCAATACAGGAGAATATTTGTAGCTCAGGGTTGAAATGAGGGGTCTTTGGTGCTCTCTGACCCTGCTTGTTTTCTTGCGGATATTTCATTAGCCAAATTAGGCAACATCATCAGAGGTTAGCTCAGAGAGCACCAAGGACCTTTCGGAATTCGACTAATAATACAGTCTAGAGCTCCATTCCATCAGCTGATATACAGTTGAGCTAAATGTAAATTGAACTGAAATGGATTATGGTATAAATTACATAGTAGGAATATACATACAGCAGCAGAGAGCAAGTTCCTAGCAGGGAAGTACATCTATAAATGAGCGTGTGTGCATACATATTCTTGAAAGGCTTTATAGCTTGCTACACATGTAGAATAGGAATACTCTTAAATTCCATTTTACAATGGAATACAACATAATATCCTCAAGAGCTCTGAAAAATGTTATCTTACTATAATTTAGTCTGACCCAGAATTTTCCCCACGATCTGGATGCATTATTTTCATACTTAAATGACTCAATTTTCTTGCTTTCTGGGGATGAGACGGGCCCCTGCAGCATTCACAAAGGCCTTACATGCCTTACATTTCTGAATTATTCAAAATTAAAGAAAGTTTTCTTTTCTGATCTGATTCTTAAATTGTTCATTTTTGCACAAGGCCCTTACCACAGCTATCTGCTAACTGTACTTGTGTACTGACTTGGTGGTAATGAACATGGAAGTGATATGCCATCCTCCAGAGGAATGTTAGGAGATGCAAACTTTCACTACAATAAGTGATGATAGTTTTTTTAACTTGCTAAAGTTGAAATAAAAGACCCATAGATCAACCTGTAAGAGTAGATGAAGAACTGATCCTCCCACAGCGAAAATGCTTGAGAATTTCTTTCGCCCATTATTATTCCTGAAGGATTTTTATTTTTCTTCACTTTCATTAAAAACAGATCCGAAATTGTAACATTGGGTCCTTTTAAAACTTCAATCAGATGTTCGTATGCATATTGCAGTATGTTATTTTTGAGTAAAAGACAATAAGGATGAACCTCAAGCATGCTTATACATCTTTATAATTTTCCCAGAAACTGAAAGAGAGGGTAGAATCCCTAGGGAGATAAGAGAGAATTACGACTGTGGGTCTATGTTATTTTGTTTGTGTTAATCTAATGAAACATTTGTCTCTGGTAAAAGATTAACTTTTACAAATGAAAGTTGATAAAAGCTGAGCTATCAGCTCTCCAAAATAAAAAAAAAATAAAAAAATGAGGCAGCCTCTTAGGGACCACATCTGCTGTTAACTGAATTAAACCATTTGTTATTTGAAATGTAGTGTCTCTAAGCAGACTAATCATTTCCCAAATGATTAGATATAAAGGTTCATCAACTATTAGCTATCTGCAATAATTGTTCATTATTCCATATTCAAAAGTATTATCTTTTACTTGTGCTTTGTTTTAAATTGGGGAAGGGCTTTTTGTCATGGCCTGAGGCTAGGCATCTGAAAAGTTAGGGATTAATTAAACACAGAGTAAGAAGATATCATGCTTAACAGAACTTTTATCTCTTAGCTCTTGTTCTCATGTTCGGTTCAGTTACATTGATAAAACATTTGTTGAGTCTGCATCTTTGGCATTAAAAAAAATAGCCTTGTCTTTGTATTGAATCAACTTTGTTTCTTGAGTAATCAAAAAGCTTATAATACTAAAAAAAATTCTTACTTGAAAACTTGAGGAATTACACAAACTATGAAAGAAATAAACACTTCTGACCCATTTCAGAATGTTTCTTTGCTGGCAGTAGCTGCTCTTCCCTAAGTCATTCTGAAGCAGGGTCCAAACTATTGAAGTCTCTTTATGAATTCCATAATCAGCTACAATGTATAAGAAACTGAACTGCTTCAGTACAAAAACATTGGTCTCTTATTATTTTCTATGCCAAAGATAAGCCCTGATAAGATAACAACAAATACATGGGCAGACCACAACCCAATAAAAGTAATATGGAGAGGACAGAAGAAGAGGTGGAGATGGACAATGAATCAAAACATCCTAAAAGATAAGGAATACATACAAATGGTGGAAAAAGAAATGAAATTATTTTTCAAGGAAAATAGGAAAGAAGAAACATCATTGCAAAATGTGTGGGACAAGGCAAAAGCATATATTCGAGGATTAACAATAACATATATGGCAAGGAGAAATAAGAAAAAGAAGCAGCAGCAAAATACACTACAGGATGAACTCAAAAAAACTGGAGTTAAGACTTACAGAAAGAACCTCAAAAAAAAGAAAAGAAAAGAAAAGAAAAGAAAAGAAAAGAAAAGAAAAGAAAAGAAAAGAAAAGAAAAGAAAAGAAGAAAAGAATACAGATGCGGTGTTGTGGCTACACCAGAGGTGAGTTCCTACCGGTTCTAATCGGTTCTTTAGAACCGTTAGTAAAACGGTGGTGACGTCACGGAGCCGGTTTAGTCGGTGCCGGTCTGTGGGCACAGCGATCTTGTTTTTGGCTTCTGCGCATTGCATCTGTGCACGCACCTGCGCGGTGCAGGAGGAAGTGAACCGGCAGCGAGGTAAGTTAGAACCCACCCCTGGGCTATGCCTATAAAGATCAGAATCATTCAGCTAACGGATTTCTCTGGAATACTCAATGGAAGTGAAAATTGGACTTTGAAGATACAGGACAGAAAGAATACTTTTGAATAGTGGTCTTGCAGAAGTACCATGGAAAGCCAAGCAAACAAATGGAACATACAACAAAGCAATCCACAGATCTCACTTAAGACACAATGACCAAGGTCAAATTATAATGTTTTGGACAAAATATGTGAAGACCTAGCTTTCTAGAGAAATACAATGCTGGGAAAGGTAGACAGAGGGGAAAAAAAACCAGAAGACAACTAAAAGCAAGGTGGATGAAGGCAATTACAATAGTGGTGGGTGTACCATTGGCGATTTAGAAGTGCCAGGTTGGTGACAGATCATCCTGGAGCAGGTGTTTCTGTGTGATTACTAAAAGTCAACCCCAATTTGATAGTGTGTGTGTGTGTGTGTGTGTGTTTCTCTCTGTGTGTGGATTCTCCATAGGAACTTGAGATCAGATATACAGTATATAATCTGAAGCACTAAGAAATAGGATGTTTTCCAGTTGCAAGTCCATTTTCTTCCCGGCTGAATATATCCAAACCAGCAGAAAAAGCACAGACAAGGACAAACACAAAGGAAACAGATAGAGGTATTTCAGTGGGCAACACTTTATAAAGCCATATGAGTTATATTAAAGTCCATTCTCCACCAAATAAAATAAATATATTGAACCGACAGAGAAAATCAATCCGGTACTGCTGCTTTTACTGCTGACATCTTTGAAAGATATTCAGAGCTGGCTTGGGATGTGTTGTTCTGATGCTCATTCTTTTAGCTGAAACTGCTGAGAGCAACGGGTCAAATGATTCTCGTTTTTTTCTTCCCCTTCTTCTTCTTTGTGAGCAACCACATTACCATTGCAAGGTGGAGATGGACAAACACTATCAGTTTCCCTCATTTCTCATTTTCCTATTGTTTCATTACCGTAGCAGATCATTTTAAGTTCACATAACAGCTTATATGTACTTTCTGCATATTTTACACTGATTCCAACTTAGCTGTTCAGAAAACACTCCAATTTACTCGTGAAGCGAAAACTACTCAGTGTACTTTAGAACCTGATTCCAGAAGAAGATTCAATATGCTATTACTTTGTGGCTCCCATTCATTTGCAGGGGAGACCCACAAGTAGCTATAATGTTTTTACTTATTAATGTGAGGGGGGGAATGTGTAAGTAGATCTACCCTGTTCTGAAGAGAAACGCCTCTTTATTTTATATTTGTATAAAAATGATTACATAGGTACAGATACATATATAGCTATATTGTTTTTAAATAGCATAAGATACATGCCGTCTGATATAATACTTTCCAGAGATAGCTAAGATAATTTTGTTTGTTTTTCTTTTGTAATAAAAGCAACAGAATTTTGTGACATCTTAAAAAGTAACAACATTATTACAGAATACTTTTGTGGATCATGGTGGACTTTGAGCTGTGAAAATTTATGAGTAAATGGAGTCATTTATACATTAATATGCTGGGATTTATTTTTATTTTTTTGGGCCATTTGGAAGCATAATTGTTCCTTCTGTGTGGTTACGAGATTTACCCACATACAAAAATAGTACAGAAGCACTGAAGAGGAAAGTAATAATGGTAATGAGAAATATAATTTAGAATGCAATGTTATACTCTAGGAATCCATTGTCTAAAAATCCCCACAGTTAATAATAGGTGGCATTTCTTCGATTAATGTAAAAACTGAGGCATTCTCAGATCTTGCAACATAATTCTTTTTTTTTGTTTTAAGCTTATCCAAATATGCTTCCAATGTTATGTTTTCAAGGGAAATATGTTTGAAATACACATTTAACACTAGTGTAGATGTGTATGAACATGTGCCAGTCCACTGATTTCTTCATTACTAACGCAGTTCTACAGCAAACAAAGCAATGCCTCTCTACATGGACCCCACCAGATGGAGTATATAGAAATCACTTGACTATATTATTGCTAATAGGAGGTGGAGGAAGTCACTTATAGCATCAAGGCATGACCAGGGACTGACTGTGGAAGAAACCCTGAACTTCTCAGGTGAAAGCTCCAGACATGGAAGAAGAAAGCCAAACACCTTTCATGTTATGATCTTGAGCACATAATCACTATTTTCAAGGAGAGCATCAGGAATTGCTTTGCAGTGCTATACCTCATTGATAAGGAGCCAGAGGAACTATGGAATAAAATCAAAGAAATTGAGAAAGTTAAATGTGAAAAGAGACTGCCAAAAGCCAGGATGCAGAAGAAAGGAAGCCGGATGTCAGAAGAAACAGTGGAAATAGCCAAGAAGAGAATTAAGATCAAAGCCAAGAAAGACAGAGATCTCAGGAAAGAATCTAACAAAGAATTTTAGACAGTGGTTAGAAGAGATAAGAAGCTATCTTTCCATCTATAAAGACACTGAAGATGGAAACTGACATGGGAAACAAGGAGTCTTACAAAGATATCCAAAGGAGATGAAAGTTTCATTCTTGAACTGCCATGCTAAAGTATGTTAATGGATAGATAGTACACCTTACCCTTATTTAGAGACTGCATTTTGTTCCAACAACTTGGTTGTTAAGCAAAGTGGTAGATGAGAGAGAGAGGGGGGGAGAGAGAGAGGGAGGGAGGGAGGGAGGGAGAGAGGGGGGGAGAGAGGGAGAGGGAGAGGGAGGGAGGGGGAGGGAGGGAGAGGGAGAGAGAGAGGGAGGGAGAGAGAGAGAGGGAGGGAGAGAGAGGGAGAGGGAGGGAGGGGAAGGGAGGGAGGGAAGGAGGGGAAGGGAGGGAGGGAGGGAGAGGGAGAGGGAGAGGGAGGGAGTGGGAGGGAGAGAGAAAAAAAGAGAGAGATGCTATGAAGATAATTGGTTAGTTAATTTAATTTAATTTAATTTAATTTATTGTTCTTATAGGCCGCCCAATCCCGTAGGACTCAGGGCGGCGTACAACAAGAGAAGAACAATCAGAAAATACAATAAAAACAGTTTAAAATTTTTTAAAAAGTTAAAACCAGTCATCCATGGGGAATTCAGATCTATTTCGCCCCGCCTGCAGGAAGAGCCATGTCTTCACAGCTTTGTGGAAGGCCAGCAGGGTGGGGATAATCCGGATCATGGTGGGAGTTGGTTCCAGAGAGACGGAGCTCCCACAGAGAAGGCTCTCTTCTGTGGTCCCACCAACTGGCATTGCTTGGTTGATGGGACCTATAGGAGACCAACTTTGTGGGACCTAACCGGTCGTAGGGAGGTATGTGGTAGGATGCGGTCCCGGAGGTATTACTGTCTCATTTAGATAAAGTTCTCTGTATAGTGTGCTGTTCCCCCCCCCCCACTCTCTCTCTTTTTCCCCTCCTCAATGGGCAGAGAAATTGCTTAAACAAGCTCTCTTCCTGAGCTGCTTTTTTCCACAGTACAGTACAATACTTCCCTAAAAAGTGCTGACTGCAAATTAAAAAGCTCAGCTCAATTAATTATTTGATTACAAACTTCCCGGCTAGTACTGCTTTCTGAAACTGACCAGACCTTAATCAGTTTCACACCGAAGACTTTTCTTCTCAGGCTCCGGAAATTTGATCATAAATACACATCAGTTGGAAAATTGATTTTTTATATTACAGTTTATTACCGTTGTATTTGTAAATGGTCACTAATTCAGGTGGTCATTAAATGAGGAGTAGCTGCGGTTGGTTCAGAGAAGATCAAACAAAGATGGAAGAAGTATATTTAAATTATATATTGTAGAGATGTCAAGATATCTTATAAATATTCTTTTCTTATAATACCTTTACTACTACTAGATGAAATTAAATCAGCACTCTGGTTATTACCTGGCACGAAGGTTACATAAATTCATAGAATATCTCCATAAATATGACAAACAATAGAAAATGTATCTGTACAGATCCTAATAGTGTTTATATCTACAATGGTTAGAACCCAGGGGTGAAATCCAGCAGGTTCTGACAGGTTCTGGAGAACTGGTATCAGAAATTTTGAGTAATTCGGAGAACCGGTATCGGAAATTTTGAGCAGTTTGGAGAACCGGCAAATACCACCTCTGGCTGGCCCCAGAGTGGGGTGAGAATGGAGATTTTGCAATAGCCTTCCCCCAGGAGTGGGGAGGGAGTGGGGATTTTGCAGTATCCTTCCCCTGGAGTGGGGTGGGAATGGAGCTTTTGCAGTATCCTTCCCCTGCCACGCCCACCAAGCCACGCCCACCAAGCCACGCCCACAGAACTGGTAGTAAAAAAAATTGGATTTCACCACTGTTAGAACCATGTAGGCTATGGTTTTTCTATATGACACTGTATGTAAAAGGAAGAAGCTGGACTTTGAAGTAGCAGGATAGAAAGTAGAGTGACGCTTTTGAACGTTGGTTTTAGCAGAAACTTCTGGAATACTATATATAACCAAGAAAATAAACAAATGAATCACCAAACAAATCTATCCTGAGTTATCACTCAAGGCACAAATGCCCAGGATCAAATTTTGATATTTTGAGCACATTATGTGAAGATCTACCTCTCATGTTAAGTCTATAATGCTGGGAAAAGTAGAATGAAAGATAAAAGAGGACAACGAGCAACAAGAAGGATGGACTGATTTACATCAACAATGGGTGGCACTATTGGAAGCCCTGAAAAAACAAGATAAGGTTAAATCATTTTGGAGAAAATCTCTCTGTATGGTTCCTCAGTCAACGCTGATTTTATGGCAAATAATTATCAATCAGGTTTATCATACACATGATGTTTTTAATGCATTATTCTGCAGAAACAGTATAATTCTTCTATAGAATTATAGAAGGAAAGTGATTAAATCATGAACAAAAATGACTTATTGGAAATCAATGAATTCATAAATTCCTAATTCCCCACTCAAAAGTATTTGAATATTGTAAATAATTCTTTAATTGATAGCAGACAAATATTCATACGATTAGTTTTCAATGAGCCATTGTCTCAAAAGCATGTTTTTTTGTTTAAACCATTTATATGGTTTTATATATCTAATTATAGAAGGAAAGTGATTAAATCATGAACAAAAATGACTTATTGGAAATCAATGAATTCATAAATTCCTAATTCCCCACTCAAAAGTATTTGAATATTGTAAATAATTCTTTAATTGATAGCAGACAAATATTCATACGATTAGTTTTCAATGAGCCATTGTCTCAAAAGCATGTTTTTTTGTTTAAACAATTTATATGACTGTACCAATTCAATCAATGTGACTCTGAACACTGTAAAACAAAAATGAACATTAAACAACACATAGCATTAAAAGATAATCTAGATATGCAAAATGGCAGATTGAATGGCATAGGTGAAAATAGCCAACGTGAGATTCCACTCCTGGTCTCCACATTGAAGTATTAGATTCCAATTCTAATGTCTTATTTATTTGTTTCTTTGCTTATTATTTGCACAATTTGCGTAACACTCCGTTCCAAAATGTCTGTGATGGGCTTACAAATGATCCAAAAGTAGAATAGAAAGAATTAAGAGAAAAATAATCAAAACCTCGAAATTCATCACAATTTCCTAGCCATTGACATACCAAAGGAGAACATGGTCGTTCCCACAAAAAAAGAACCTATGGTGTTTTGGTAATTCGCCATACCATTAAATCCCAAATCCTTTCACAAATAGCTTGTTTTTGCCAGCTTTCATGGTTGTACTTAGCTGACCACATCCACATATAGGGTATTTAAATACACTCAAAGATCCTCATCCAAGTCAAAAATAGTTTGCATCATGCTGCCTGTGACATTCTGTTACCATTAGGTCATTTGTAGTTAATTTCTCTTGCTCATTTCACCAGAGTGAGGTGGAATTTGGGAGCAAGCTGACCTTCATAAGAGCATGAAATTTCATATTAATTAGTGCAACTTTTTGAGCCGTGCTCTTTTGAAACATTAAGCAAAAGCAAACAAAACCGTTTCCACAGCTTTGGTATTTTGAAACAGAATGTGGTACAACTTGCAGTGACAGTAATCTCTTATAGTGGGTTACATTGTGATGATTGGGTGGTGCAATTGCCAATGAAGGGCATTTCCTCCCAGTTTATACTCCAAAGAGAGGAGAGATTGAGGGAGAGGGATTTGAGGGGTGTATAGTGAAGAACAGGTCTGAAGAACTCAGAATCCTACCTAGGAAAGCCTCAGACAAACAGGATTTGAAATATACTTAGCACCGAAATATAATGATGTACTTCAAATAAGCATTTGAAATATACTTAGAAGACAAGCATATGTTGTAATATGAAATGAATTTGTTTAAAAAAATCATTAATTCACTTCTTTGTTTAAATGTTAAAGTGATTCTGCTGTCCTAAATCTTCCCCGTGTGCCAATGAATCACGAATGTACAGGAATAAAAGTGGGGGGGGGGGGGTGGAGAAACCAAACAAAATAATTTCCAAACCAGGAAAGAAGGATTTGCTGCGGTAGCAATTTTGAAGAACAAAAAAGATTTTTAAAAAGGGATACCCACATACGGAGTGGGCATGAAATTAAAACCATGGCAAATTTCTTACAGATCAGCAGAAAAAAAGATAGATAGAAGATAGAATAAATAGAATTCTTTATTGGCCAAGTGTGATTGGACACACAAGGAATTTGTCTTTGGTGCATATGCTCTCAGTGTACATAAAAGAAAAGATACATTTGTCAAGAATGGTTGTCATAGGGTTCAAGTAAGCAATCAGGAAACAATCAATATGAATATAAATCGTAAGGATACAAGCAACAAGTTACAGTCATACAGTCATAAGTGGGAAGAGATGGGTGATAGGAACGATGAGAAAAACTAATAGTAATAGTAATGCAGCCTAGTGAATAGTTTGACAGTGGTGAGGGAATTATTTGTTTAGCAGAGTGATGGCGTTCGGGAAAAAACTGTTCTTGTGTCTAGTTGTCTTGGTGTGCAGTGCTCTATAGCGACGTTTTGAGGGTAGGAGTTGAAATAATTTATGTCCAGGATGCGAGGGGTCAGTAAATATTTTCATGGTCCTCTTTTTGACTCGTGCAGTATACAGGTCCTCAATGGAAGTCAGGTTGGTAGCAAAAAATGGTGAATAACAAGAAAAGTAGGTCATTTGGACCAATAATATCACTTTTTGTGAAGGTAAGAGCTTGTTGCTGGGATCCAAATAGGAAGAGTAATGGTTGAAGCTCCCACGAATGAAGGCAAATATACCTGTCCTAGGATAACGTAGCAGGTTCCAATCTGGGTCGGTCAGCACGAACAGAAGTTTTGTCTTCCGAGCTTTTGGACTCATGCTGGAGCCCATCCAGGGGTGGGTTCCTCCCGGTTCGGACTAGATCGCCCAAACTGTTAGCGACCCACTAGTGATGTAATTTTGGCGTCACGGATCCGGTTCTGTTTGTGCCAGTCCGTGCTCGCCGCCATCTTTTTTTCTGAATTTACGGCCGATTTTTCTGTGTTTGTATGGCTTTACATCATTCTGTGCTTTGAAAAAAGCCCACCCGCCCGCCCCCGAAGCATAGCTGATGAGCTCCTCAGCTGTGTTTCGGGCTGAATCAACCTTCTGAGCATGCGCGGAAGTAAAATCGTGCGAGGGGACGCACACGCGCGTGTGAGCGGACCGAGCGCGTGTGAGCGGACCAAGCGCGTGTGCACAAAACGTCATGATGCGAACCGTGGCAAAGGTAAGTGAAACCCACCCCTGAGCCCATCCTCAGGGATCTTCTTTGTATTGAAGTGTGTCATGAAGCTCTTTTTCCAAAAAAAATTGAAGCTCTCTTTCCAAAGAATAAATCAATTAGATCAGGTTAGTTCAGCTAACATAGCTCACAGACATCCATCCAACATGAAACATTGAGCAGCAATAAAAGGGATGAACTGTAAAATTAAGGCTTTTTCTATATACACGCCTACAAACATTGATCACAAGGATCTGAACGTTGCTTAATTCAATACTCTCTCTCCTTTCTGTTTTTATCAAGGTCTTTCGCATAAATAACATAAGGACATTATTTTTTTATTGGATTCTATGGCTCTATCCTACATAGTATGCTGAAATTTTAAAGAAAAAAGATCAGAACAAAACTTCTGGAGGCCCAGAAATCAGAACTGGAAAAAAAATAGATCTGTTTATTCCACGTATGTATTGAAAACTGGTTCTGAATTATGTTAGCTTGTGTCAACATCCAGGCTTAAGACATTGTACACCCCAAATTTGTAGTATTATGACAATTATTAAACTGGAGGAGGACTCAAGATCCTGATGGATTTGTTAAGAAACAGCATGCCTTTTCATTTAGAGGTTTACATCAGGATTGTGGACATATGAGTTTAGTCCCCAGCTGAGTTTCATGAAAAGCTAGTTAGACTTTGATCATGCGTCACCATTTCATAGGTAATAATAAAACAACTGAAAACGAAAGATTTGAGAAAGTTCCACAGACACATGAAAGGCTTATTATCAAAGTCATACAATATGTTCATAGCCCAGTAAAAGAGACAAATATATACAAGTCTGTTCTAATAATCAACTGTCTGGCATAAAAATAAAACAGACTAGGGGAAAAATAAATCCAGACCACCGCTTCTGGTTGCTGAGGACAAAATATGCATTTTGTGCATGGAGGGTTTATTATTATTATTATTATTATTATTATTATTATTATTATTATTATTATTATTAGTAGTAGTAGTAGTAGTAGTAGTAGTAGTAGTAGTAGTAGTAGTAGTAGTAGTAGTGTTGTTGTTGTTATTGTTATTATTGTTATTACTGTTATTGTTGTTATTATTATTGTTACTGTTATAAATGTGAAAGTATATTTCTATATTCATTTGCTTGCTGATTGGATTTGCAGCAGCTACATCATTTCATCTATATTACAATTTAAAATTCAACTTAATTCATTAGTATTAAACAATAGCAACAGGGGGTAGTATTTTCTTAAATATATTGCTGACAATCTTATGTCATTGAGTGTCAATCCAAGATCTTTTTCTATATCTGTCGATGCTTTAAAAATACCTCAATTGTCTGACATACCACGCACTCAGCTCATAAATTTAACCAAAAGCATTTTGTGGCCTTTGAAGAAGTGCCCCTAATGTAAAAGGTTTGTCAGAGTTTCCATTACTAATACTCCATGATCATCCATTTATAACAAATGTCTAACTGCTATTTCTGTCCTGTAAATTGCCAAACGAATTCCGAGATGGATAGTTATTTAGTTCATTTTGTTTTCCTTACAACGTGACATTTTGGTAATCATGCACGTGTCTGGGGAAGAAAGGCAGAGGTCTGTGAAAGGTTGCTTTCTATCATGTTAAAACACTCACAGTTCAATCTACCATTTAAATTGGATTTTAGAAGATTTCATCCATTTGAGTGCAAGTAGATGAAGTGGGCTGCATTCTAGCTTAAATGATTTGTGGACTAGGCTGCTTCTGAAATTAGATGTCATTCGTTAAGCAAACTGTAGCTTTCATTTCTAAAAAGTGCAGATGGTGGAAGGTTTTATTTAATGAAAAACACCACGGGTAATATAAACGTACAAAAGTCTGCTTCAGTGTAATATTATTTAAGTTTTGGGGGTTTTTTTGAATGAGATAAATATCAGGGGAATGGACTTGATGCCTGAGTTTTGGTGGACTTTGCAGAAAGTTTTAAGGTTGTGAAGGTTTTGCAATGGATGTTCATTTGAATAATGCTGCCTCTACCATTGGATGCTCTACATCCATCACTGTCCTATTGCACTTCCAGTGACTTTGGTGTCAGCTGAGCAGAAAATATAAAAATCTTAAATAGTTTTCATGTGTTGTAATTCCCGAAGCTTTACACTTCTCCTGCTGAGATTTTGCAAGGCAGAAATTACACTTACAATTTGTGCTTTTGCTTTCTTTTACCCAAAAGCAACACTAATAAGTTATTGGGGAGCCTGTTCCCATTCTTGCTAGAAAAGAAGGAAGTTTCTTTTCAATAAATACTGTACCCATGCTCTTTTCTTCTGTTGACTTTTTCTTTTCTTTTTGAATTTTTTTTCTCCACAGTTCCATTTATATTTATATTGATGAGCCGAGGTGGCGCAGTGGTTAGAGGCAGTACTGCAGGGCACTTTAGTTGACTGTGATCCGCAGGTCAGCGGTTCAAATCTCACCGGCTCAAGGTTGACTCAGCCTTCCATCCTTCCGAGGTAGGTAAAATGAGGACCCAGATTGTTGGGGGCAATATAAATATACATTGCTTACTGGTGTAAACCGCTTAGAGAGTGCTTGCACTGTGAGGCGGTATATAAATCTCACAAATAAATAAATAAATAAATAAATAAATAAATAAATAAATAAATAAATAAATAAATAAATAAATAAATAAATAAATAAATAAATAAATAAATAAAATATTTCAATACACATATATCTTGAAACATTATAGTAAAATACATAGTTATACATTTTTATTTCAGTCATTCAAAAATCAATATCTTGTTTTACACCTATTTTTTAATATTCCAAAGTTCTAAGCTAACAATACCTCCTCTAAAATTTTATTATTATATCGTTTCTATTATAAATGATACATTACTCTAGGTATATGCTAGTAAAATCATACTGCCTCCCCAAAAAAAATTCTAATTTTGTCTTCTGGGATCACCACCAGTTAATTTCAAATTTTTACTCCAACTTAACCGCTATTGCTTAAATTCTCGACTTTTTCTTGTGAATAAAAAAAATATTCGCAGGTGTAGAATATTCACAAAAGGCTTGCTCTCTAAAACAAAATGGGAAAACCAAGGAGCTCTCCCAAACTGTAAAAGCTGCTTTTGCATAAAAACTTATTGAGGTTATATATACAAAGAATGGCAGCTCAATACCTCCAGGAACACCAAGATGCTTGTGCCATCTATAAACGTTGTCCAGTTTTCCCAAGAACCCAAAATAGGTTTACATTGCCTTTACTTCTTTTTCGATTGTCTTCTTTCAGAGAAAACGCATACAAAAATTACTGAAATTATACAGTTTGAAATTTCACTCAATAAAGCACTGTCAACTAGATAATAAATTGTGACCTTTTCTTTGACAATGATGATCAAGAGGCAGCACAGGACTTTAAATGTCCGAATCAGATTTCAGATTGGGCCTCTGGGTGGCCTCTGAATTGATCTGAAGGGAATCTAGCTCTTTTTTTGTTTTTTGAATTGTGGAACCTTAACTGTACTCTTGTCACCTAAATGTACTCATATAGAACAAGTAGATCCCATCATTCAAGCTCATGACAGCACATAATTAGTGCCCTGGAACTTAAGTTTGACAAATTGATCTACTGGACACCTATCTATAGTTCTTGTCTCTTTTCTTTTCTCGTGGAAATACTTTCCATGAATGCCATATGATTCTATCTACCAACCGCTGATGGAGCTACTCAACAAGACAGAGAACAGGAATTTGAGATGGATCTAGTTGGATAACTGAATTAGCATGTTTGTTTGTTTGACTGCACCTACCATGATTGCTATGGGATTTAGATCTACTCATTTAGCTTAGAGGCTTGTCTTGGATGCTGGAGGGACCAGAGAAGCTGGAGCCATTTTGAGCTATTGGCTGTTCCAGTTTTGCTGTTGGTCATGCTGGCCTTCTCCTTTACTGTTGGTTGCTTGCATAGACCTGGTGCTGGCAGAGGGTCTGGAAGATGAGCCTGCTTTGTCCTTGTCTAGAAGGATGGAGGCATTAAAGGAGTCAGAGGAGCTGGAGAACACACCATGTTTGTTGTTGCCCACCTGCAGCTCTGGTGTTTACAGTATCTATGGACCCGGCACCATTTAGAGCTTGGAAGTTGAAAGAGCAGATTGGAGCCACACTGGCTGCATTTGCACATTGGCTGTCTCTGTGAGCCTGGCACCAGTCATGTTTGTCATAACTTGTTGAGTTTTCATACTTGGTACTGGCTGAAGGAGCAAACAGGCTTGCATTTGTAACCCTTTTGCTGATGGCATCTCTACCGCTGGGAACTGTATGAGCTTGATGTTACCTAAAATGGCTGAGAATTATATTTTGGCAGCTTTTCATCGGAGAAGTCTACTTGGACTTTGCAATTGTGGAAGTGTTGTTGGTGCCAGGTTGAAGAAAGGTAGCAGTAGAATGACATTATATTAGAATGGACCCTCCCGTCCCACCTCTGCTACTTCCAGGGAGGAAACAGACATTCATCTGGTGTAATTTCATTTGCGGACTAGGTACTTTGATTCTGTTTTCAGAAAAGAGCAAGAGGAGGAGATTGGTGGATTGGGTAAGAGTGGTGGTAGTTGGGTTCATGGTTGTGCATATGTTTGGCTGTGTCTCTCTCTGTATTTGTGGATAGAGTGGGGGAGGTGGGCGTTGAGTAGCCTGATGATGTGACAACCAATGAAGCTGAATTTTTAAAAAGCACCTGGCTTCCTCTCTCCCTGGGATAGATGTGATTGAATTTTATAGGAGCTCTCCAGGCTTGGAAATTGAGGGGCCTGGATTGGTCTTTACAAGTGGGCCAAAGTATTAATTTAGTGATGGGAGTGAAGAGATATGGAAAGAGGCAGGGAGTGGGTCATTCTTGGGGAATGTGAGACCTACTGTATGTCCTGGTTTCACGTTCCAGCTCCTTGGTCTCAGCCAGCAGTGAAATCTACTTACCTTCCCTACCGGTTTGGAAACACGCGCCCCCGTCAAGCATGCTTTTTCACGCTCTGCTCTTGCACAGAAGGCTTTGTGCATGTGCATAGTGTAAAAAACAAGGAAATTGTGACGTCCAGGAGAGTGGGAGGAGCCTCGCGTTACTGCCACCACTGGTTCTCTGAGCCACCAGTGGCCGCCGCTATCAGTACACCCGAACCTGGTCATACCGGTAGCATTTCACAACTGGTCTCAGCCCCTGTACCCAGTCAGCAGACCTTTATAGTCCCTGCTTTCAACTGTCACTTCTAAATGCTAGGTCAGTCTGTAAGAAGGCCTCCCTTATCTGGGACTCAATGGTTGATAAGAGGGCTATGCTGGCATGTATTACCAAGACCTGATTGGGCTCAAAAGCTGGAGTGGCCTTTTCAAAGAAATGCCCAGCTGGATTTTTGGTGTGGCACAAATCCTGGGGAAAGAGAGGAAGTGTGGCAATTGTCATTTGGGAATTACTTACATCTTTTAGGGTCACTGGATGTGAGGCTCTGTTTATTAAGTTGGGATCTTAATAGAGATCACTTGGGATTGTTGCAGGCTGGGATTGTACCAACCTCCCAGCATAGCAACCTATCTGACTGAGCTCCTTAACTCCACCTCTAGGTTGACTGTGGAGTTCTGATCATCTTGGGCTTCAATTTGCCTTCTCTGGGAATGAAACGGCTCAAGAGTTAGTGGCCATCATGACTGCTATGGGCCTGTCCTAGGTCATCCAGAGTTTGACACAGGACAGTGATCACGTACCAGATGAGGTTTAAAATTTTACAAAAGCAGTGGCGTGTGTATGTGTTTGTGTGAAAGTGCATCACTGCAAGGTTCCACCGTTGCTTCAATTGCTGTCTCAAGTTATATACGTCTTCATGGACAGACAACATGGTTGCCACTGGAACTATAGCTTTGAATGCACCCACCCAGGTAAATCAGCAGTTTTGGAAGCCAAGGATACAGCTTGTTTAATGCTTCAAAAACAGAAACTTGATTAGCGCAAATGACCTTGGCAAAATATCCCTTTTAAATGCTTTCCACTGACTTATATGTCATTTCTGTAGTGGTTAGGCAGGCATTTGGATAGCCTATAAGAAGAAAGGACATATCCAGACTACAGAGAAAACAGCAGCACAGAGGTTGATGGCCACTAGATTTTATGAATGTGGAATCCCAATACAAATAGTCTGATTTTTTTTAAAAAAAAATTTTTTTTAAAGAAACAATAACTCTCATAAAAGTAAAACTCATAAAGTTTTCTCAGTGGGTTGAGGTTGTCAATTTTGAATTCATATAAAGATTTTGCGGGATAAAGATAAATGTAGGGGACAGATGGCATGTGTCTGAACCGTTGACACTTTTTTCTTTAAGGAGGAAAAAAAAAGGAAGGGAAACTGAGAACTAATGGGTGGAGCTTCCACTGAAGCACAGAAGGAAGAATGAACTGGACCCCCAGAGTAGCAAAGAAATGATCCAGAGAGTATTAAAAAGAACTGTACTCAGGGAAAAATACCATCAAGGAACCACTTTGTGAGATAGTGTAGAGAGGTGTTGTGAATCATGCGCCTCATTGCAAAACAGCCCGAAAAGAAAACAACATCATTGCTATTGATTTTTGTTCTGTCCCCAGATCAAAAAGACTGTGGCAATGCAATCTGCTATTTGTAAAGAGAAAAAAAAATGTGTCAGAAGAGAAAGGAAGGGGGTGTACATGAGGGAAAAACTGAAAAAAAAAAACCCCAACCATGCAATCATGTGACAGAAACAACCCTAGCAGCAGAGTGCTGGAAGAACAGACAGGGTAGGCAAGATGAGAGAAGATTTACTCCCTTGTCTTGCTTGTTCATTTCAATTTAAAAGCATTGGTTTAAGGCAGAGGTGGGGAACGATGGCCCCTTTACCTGCCTTCCATTGAGGACCTGTATACTGCACGAGTCAAAAAGAGGGCCGTGAAAATATTTACTGACCCCTCACATCCTGGACATAAATTGTTTCAACTCCTACCCTCAAAACGATGCTATAGAGCACTGCACACCAGAACAACTAGACACAAGAACAGTTTTTTCCCCGAACGCCATCACTCTGCTAAACAAATAATTCCCTCACCACTGTCAAACTATTCACTAAGGCTGCATTACTATTACTATTAGTCTTCTCATTGTTCCTATCACCCATCTCCTCCCACTTATGACTGTATGACTGTAACTTGTTGCTTGTATCCTTACGATTTATATTAATATTGATTGTTTCCTGATTGCTTTTTTGTACCCTATGACAATCATTAAGTGTTGTACCTCATGATTTTTGACAAATGTATCTTTTCTTTTATGTACACTAAGAGCATATGCACCAAAGACAAATTCCTTGTGTGTCCAATCACACTTGGCCAATAAAGAATTCTATTTAGGACCTGTGGACTTCAACTCCCAGAATTCATGAGCCAATGTAGTCAAAGTCCACAAGTCATAAAAGGGCCATTGTTCCCACCCCTGGTTTAAGGGATGAAGGCAGACTCTCTAGACCACACAGATAGAATGAAGGCAGATATATGTGTCCCAGGATAATGTTGCAGGATCCAATCTGGGTCGGTAAGAGTGGTCCTGGTGGTCCTGGTGACTGACCCAGATTGCATCCTACCACACAGATAGATACTACAGTCCAGATGGCAAATTATCCTTCAGATGGGAAGAGAAATCATTGAGAAAATATTTGAGAACTTGGTTTAAATTCAAACCAAGAATCCATATGATGTTCTCTTCTCCCAAGAAAACATACAGGTGGACCTTGGCTTATGACCATTCATTCAGTGAGCATTCAAAAGTTACAGCAGTGCTGACAAAATGGACATACGGCCAGTCCTCAAAGTGCTATCCATTGCAGCACCCTAGTGTGTCACATAATCAAAATTGCCTAATCTTAATCTTGTAGTACTGCTATTTAAAAACAAAACATTGTATTTCAACTGCTCTTGACCACTTCTATTGGGGACTGCTTGAAAATATCATTAAATGCTTTCTTTGTATGACTAATTTTCATTTAGGCTATTTAGGAAAGACTACCGTTTTTGAGATGTAGAAATCCAGGCAACCACTTGAGGTCAGCAAAGAGACACAGAAAACTCTTATCTTTGGCTGCCACTTTGGTCAGGCAGAGCTGTAGCTATAGTAACCAAATTTTAGGATGGAAAAAAAAAAACAGCAGATACAGAAGCAATGGAGTTTCCACACTGTCCAGAGTTTCTCTGTGAATGAGATAGGTGGTCTCTAAATTTGATATGTTAATAAATAAAATAAAAGTTTTTGCAGAAATATTCCAAGAGGTGAAGGGAAGTACAGTGCCCAAATCTCATAACAACAGGGTGAAATGGGTTTTTAAAAAGTGGATGGATGACTTTGCTTTCTTCCATATCCATGTTTTGTTTTATTTTTTATTTTTAAAATAGTTCTTTCCAGTTCCTCTGGCAAAGCAGATTGAGAATTTTTAAAAAATATTGAAAACCTTTAGATGCTTAAAATTGAGAAAGCTTTTCTTCCTAAAATGACTGCTTGGAATGTGTGGGCTGAATGAGAAAAATCACACAATAGTGTGATGTCTGAGTTGCAAATGCTTGTGACTGAATCAGTCTCACATAAAGTCCATGCCTTACATGATGGCAAACAATTGGTCTTTCTAGCACATCTTAGCAGCTCTTGATTGGCAACAGCTTTCCTGAGATTTCAGGCTGGAGGTTTCCCATCTGTACTTGTAGTTTCAGGCAACTGAGCTCCTCCCTGCAAGCCCTTCCATGGATGATTGCTTAATGCATCTTTATTAATTGATTGATGAAATTTATAAACTCAATCCAACCGGAATCAATCTAATAAGGTCTCAGCTGGACTATGTCCAATTGGAACAGCTGAATTGTGTAACAGGTGAAAAATGGAAGCAAATATGATCTAAATGCACTAAAAAAAGAACTTAACAAATGCACACATAATACACTGGGGAAAAGAATTGTCCCTAATCTTTTCCCCGACAATGCAGAAATTATTTTGATTTGTATGATGGGCATTTTATGTATATATTTTCAGATATTTCTTATCTGAAATGTTCCAGTAATAAACATGGGAGCCCCCAGCGACATACTTTGCTCAATTTATACATGTCACAATACTAGCTAAACGACTTGCCTTGAACTTTGACGTAGACTTCTCTACAAAATTATCCTGATCATGTAAGAGGGTAGCAAACTATTCAGATATTTGAGGATATAGTTTAACAGAATAAAAGAGTTGGAAGGGACCTGAAAGAAAGAACTGAATACAAAGCAGCAGCAACAACAACAAAACCCTAATATGGACATACATTTTCAGTTAAAATTAAACTAAAGAAGCCAGGTAGAATTCAGCCTAAATTCCCCAACTTTAGAATTTAAACAATGTTATGATATTTTATATTAGATTTAATTAATCAGACTGATTTCTAGTCATAAGAAATATACTCCATGTTGATTAAACTAATTAGTGTAGGCTACTCAATATTTACTTAAGATAGAAATCCAGAAGGATTTGAAACAATTAATTAGCAGGAAGTAATTATAGTTAGTATATGAATTAAGATTTACTAAATATCATTACAGGGTACAAGTGGTGGACTCTTAATTAATAGATACCTATTTCCAAACACTGAAGTTAGTTTATTATGTTTTTAGAAAGGAATTTATTTATTTGTTTATTTGTCTATCTATCTATCTATCTATCTATCTATCTATCTATCTATCTATCTATCTATCTATCTATCTATCTATCTATCTATCTATCTATCTATCTATCGTGTTCTTTTAATCTTTCACTTATCCAATATACTGGAATCAGTCGAAGAATATATAGAGATAAACCTGTAAGTAAATTAAATCATTCTAACTAAAATATAGTCAATTCTTGTTATTTGTGGTAGTTACCTTTTATAAAGTCATTAGTGAATTAATGAATGCTAAAACCTTAGCCGGGAATGTGAGTGTTTGGGTATCACACTATTTTGTAGGTATTGTCTCCCTATATTCTGTTAAATTAGAACTGGAATCTTTCTTCTTCAATCCGTTCTTCAAATCTACATGATAGAACATATCATATTCTCTGAGGAAACAGCAAAAATGGGAATTGAATAATTCTGGTATTGTGGTTTTTAAAGAATTGCCCATTTGTCAGCATTGCTCAACTGATATACAGGTTTTTTTTTCTTTCCCTGATATTCTGAACACATTTAAAGCCTTTTATTATATCCATGCTAAGCAGAGGGTGGAAGTTGCTATCAATTTTTGCCGATCAATCAATTGGATCAATTTCTATAAAGAGAAATTTGATGTTAGTTACACATGCACTGGTAACCTACTTTTGGATAATAGCAATGTGCCCATTCTGAGGCAATCCTTGAAGACAGCCATTGGAAATGGCATCTGTTTCATATTGTACAGGTGCTACATTACTCCCATACATAATAGTTGCAATAGTCCAGGGGTGGGTTCTAACTTACCTCACCGCTGGTTTGCTTCCTCCCGCGCCGGGTGGGCACGTGCGCTTTGCGCACATGCACATGCACAGTGCCGAAAACCAAGTTTCTGCGCATGCGCAGAAGCAAAAAGCAACTTCTACGTGAGCCTAGAAACCAAAAACAAGATGGGGGCACCATAGGCACTGCCATTAGAGCTGGTTTGGGGGTGTGGCCAACTGGCAATCGCTCCCGATTTGGCGAGCAGGGGGAAATTCGTGCTACCGGTTCTATAGAACCGGTCCGAACTGGGAGCAACCCACCTCTGCAATAGTCAAATCCAAGAAGCTGCTTTTTAAACTCAATTTGATTTATGATGGTATACAAAACCATACATGCTTTAGGCCCTAATCATGTCCATGACTGCCTAGGCAGGATGCAGACCATCCTGTACTCCTAGGTTACCAACAAGGCAACTTTTGCAGGTCGCATAAAGACTGCCTGTATGATGAAACAAGCAGCTGCTGGAATTGAGGCAAGCAAGCCCCTTCATCTCATACATCAGAAGCGAGGTCAGAGAATACCTTTTCATTCATGCCTTTTATATTTACCTCTCTTAGAGATTTTTATCATTGCATGATGAGATTGCAATTTTGTAAATTACTCAGAATCTCTGGGATTGAGTGACATAAATCCACCCTATGTACTCAGAAGTCAGTTCGCTGAGTTGAAAGGAGCTTAGTCAGAAGTAAGTTAGTGAATACACAACTGCAGTACTATAGTGCATTTGATACATTCTACAGTATTCATAAATAAGCTTCAATGGCTTTAATAGATTTTAGTCCCATGTATGAGCAGTTGACAGCAGATTTCATTCAATTCCACCTCAAAGTATTGCGTGGAAGCTATTATGAAAGAAAGTGAGGCATATATGAAAAGATTTTTATTTATTTATTTATTTTAGTGAAGAAGTGCAAATCAAGTTGCAGGTTGCAAATAAGTTTCCAATATAAAGAAGCTGTCCAGTAGCCCAAACAGCTTTTGGCTAGTAATAATTTAAAAGGAGCTGGCAATACAATGTTCAGTTATTTTAGACATTTGGATTAATAATATAGTATGGTGTTACTTTTAGTCATTAGACTGAAGAACCTCATTAGAACCTCATTTAGAATGATGTTACTTTCGGTCATTGAGTTTACTGTTCAGTGACGAATAGCTATCTCAATAAAGACAACACTTCTAAACTCAATTCCATTTTTTTTAAAAAAAGGAGGGTATTTGATTCATTGATAAGATTTATTTACTGACTGAGACCTGATGGACACTAGGCAGAGTGGAGGTAATACGAATAAACATTAGCACAACTTCCTATACCCGTTAGCCAGGTGAGCAAAAGGACTGATGCTATAGTTATCCTATAATGGATAGCCATGACTGTAACTTCTCTCCCACAGCAGTAGAAGGTGGACTTGCTCACCTGGGCTTTCCTAAAATCAGTTGGAATTGTTTCTGGTTAAATATATTTAGAACCAATTTGTTAGCCTTTTAGCCATTGTATCCCATGAAAAATTATTTATGTTTTCTGCATCTCTGTTCACTATCTATTTAGGGTGATAATTATTCATTTTGTACGTTGCAGAGAACTAATATAAAGAATGCTCTCTGCTGTAGAAATATCATGCTAATGAGAACTGTGGAGTTTAAAAAAAAGTGCAATAAATATATTAATGTTCATGGGAGAATAACAGGATATTTAAAATGTATAGAAACCAGGAGCATATCACTTATTTAACACCTGATCTGTGTGTCCAATTATGAAGTGAACTTTCACAAGAGTTACTGGAAAAGAATAAATACAAGGGCTTTCATAAGTTGAGTTTCAGAAACTTTTAATAACTATGAAAACATTATATGGTTTGTCTTTGTCCTGGGCTAAAACCGGAGGCATCTCTCACTCATATACACAGAAAGACTGCAAAGATTTTATCTTCATCTGAACAATAGAGTGGAGGGTGTTTTTTTCAGCTGCTGGATAGCTTAATTAATATAGTCACCTAATGAGTGGCTTATTGTTCTTTTTCCTATTCAGGGACAGAACTCTGCTTTCCACCCTAACACTTTGGAGAATGCTTGGAGTTTATCAGCATTTCCATAGGCCACATATGGAAATAAAAGAGAGCGTCTTACACCAAGTCACATCCCTCAGTTGGTCTTTTTTAGTGACCCTCTTATATAAGGTTCTCTGATATCCAAGCTGGAATTTGGCCAAGTCTACCTTGAAATGCTGGAGATTGAACCAGGGGCGGGTTCCTAATTTTTTTACTACCACTCTGTGGGCATGGCTTATTTTGTGGGTGTGGCTTGCCAGCCATGTGACCGGGTGGGCGTGGCTTGCCGGCCATGTGACCTGGTGGATGTGGCTTGCCGGTCATATATTAGTTATTTCAGAGAGACATTACTACTATTTTTGCTATTTTATACCTTACATGAAAAGCTTTGCATACAAAGTGTGTGTTACACCATGGCAGCACAGCAACCTTTATATGCAGAAAATGCTATATTTAAAAGACAAGCAAGTCTCATACAGCATTTTTGGTTTCAGTCATGGATTCCTTAGATGAAAATATTGAGGACTGTTAAAAGAACAGTATCTTTTAACAGTCCTCAATGTTTTCATCTAAAGAATAACAGTATAAAACTGTATAAAATTAACAGTATAAAAGGTTAAGCTTTCGGAAAACGCCCACTTTGGGAAGCTTTAGGCAAAAGCGAAGGAAAAGTGTCAAATGTGAGCTTCTTATTATTTTCAAGCAAAGGGACAGGGAAAGACTTAATTGTCAGGTTTCTGGGCATGTGCAGAAGAATTTTTTTTAAAAAAATGGCGGCGCCCAGCCACCAGCAACCGACCGCACCGGTACTGTGATGTCACCAGTGGGCCGCTACCGGTGCTATAGAGTGGACCGCACCGGTAGGAACCCACCACTGGATCGAACCCAGAACGTTCTGCATATAGTAAGCAAAGTAGATGCTCTACTTAGTATCTCAACCCAGTGAAATTGTGCATGTCTTATGGCAACAGTTGAAGAAGCACTAACCCCCCCCCCCCATTAGCTAAGTTCTGGTTGCAAATTTGCTCAAGACAGTCCTGACAAGTCATTCCACTCAAGTTGCTCACAACCATCAAATTCTTCAAATCTTCTTTCTAAAGAGGAGCAAACCCAATAGTATGAACTGTGGTTCATATAGTATCAAAATATCTGAAGGAGTGAAAAGAGAAGGGGGGGGGAGAGAGAGAGAGAGAGAGAGAGAGAGAGAGAGAGAGAGAGAGAGAGAGAGAGAGAGAGAGAGAGAGAGAGAGAGAGAGAGAGAGAGAGAGAGAGAGAGAGAGAGAGAGAGAGAGAGAGAGAGCAATGCTGCATTTTAAGGCTTTGCACAGCTTCTTCTTGCCTTCTTGGCAAAAAGACTGCTGGGGTTTCTTTTCGCTGAGTCGCTCCATGGCACATGCTCCAAAGGAACTCTCTCATATAAATGGAAAACAGTGTCTGCCTCCTTCGACCTCATTGCTCTTTGCTGGTGTCATCATGTCTCCACAATTTACTGCTTCCTGGGATTGCTACTGTTTGGAACTTTATCAGATTATCCAGGCCAGTGAAGTTCATTGTCACTTTCACGCAAAATTGGAACACTTTTTCTTGTTCCTGTTTGGTTGATGAAGTCTTGATAACATACCTACTTATACAGTGACTTTCTTTTCAATGGGATGTATTACCATATAGCAATAGCAATAGCACTTAGACTTATATACCGCTTCATAGTGCTTTACAGCCCTCTCTAAGCAGTTTACAGAGTTCAGCATATTGCCCCCAACAATCTGGGTCCTCATTTTACTGACCTCAGAAGGATGGAAGGCTGAGTCAACCTTGAGCCGGTGAGATTTGAACAGTTGAACTGCTGAACTAGCAGTCAGCTGAACTTGCAGTGCTGCTTTTAACCACTGCGCCACCTCAGCTCCTATATAGACCATATATACTTATCCACAGTGCTTTACAGCACTCTCTGAGCAGCATATTGCCCCCAACAATCTGAGTCCTTGTTTTACCGATCTCGGAAGGATGGAAGGCTGAGTCATCCTTGAGCTGGTCAAGACTGAAATTCTGACTGTGGGCAGAGTGAGCTTGCAATACTGCATTCTAACCATTGTACCGCCACAACTCTTATAGGCAAATTGCCCAAGCTGGAGATTTGGAGTCCTTTGACATGTAGACCGAATTTATAGACCAATGATAAGAAAAGGATTGACTTTCATCTACCTTCTCAGCAGTCTCAGAATAAATTCATTGGCATCTCCAGGAAGTGGGCGTAATGAAGACAGAGGAAATATCTGTTTCTGGAAGTTCTATCTCTGAATAATGAAGTTGTCAGCCTTACCAGGTAGACCAGTTAGGAAACATGACTAGATAAGCTAATTCTACTTTATTGAAAAACTAGTGGGGTAGGATGGGGAAAGGGTGGAGAGGGAGGGGGGAAGGGAAAACCATAAGTATGAAGATTTTTGATTGACAAACACATAAAGATAAAAGAAATAAATTTTAAGAATATATATGAAATAAAGTGGAAAATGTAAGAATGGGTTGCTGGAATACCATCCCAAAGAAATGGAGAAAGTACAGTAAAGGAGGAAAGGAGAGGAGTGAGAGGAAGGAAGAAGAGAAGGGGAGAGGGGGGGAAAGTGAGGAGAGAAGGGGGAGAGGAAGTAGAGCAGAGGAGAGAAGGAAGAAAAGTAGTAAAGGTGGAGAAGAAGAGAAAAAAGTAGAAAGGGAAGGAAGGGATATAAGATGAAAGGGATGGTAAAAAAAGCAACTCTGAATGGAATAAAGTAATAAGATAAGTATGATATATATATGTATAAAATGTGTAATGTTTGTAAACAAAATGAAATGAGGAATGAGATGATAAATATGTGAATTGTCTATATGGAAATAAAAATAAAAACTTGTAACAAAAAAAAAGGAAAAAAGAAAAACTACATTAACAGAATCTTGCAAGTCTGAAATTACAAATCTCCCACCATCTCCTTTATAGTCTGAGATGCTAGAGAAGGTTTGTGAAGTACAGAGTCTCTTGCTCTGCCCAACACAAGCTGTGAGTTATGCCCTTTCTCATCTGACTGTTCCCTGGGCAGCATCTCTATGCCCCATCTCCCGAGATTTTTTCCACATACTGTTACAGAGGTTTAACTAAGAATGAGACATTAGGTTTAACCTTTGTTTTACTATTCACTGCTAAAGTCTAATGTTCTTACTACTATGTACAAATTTTAAACATTTTGTAAGTACCTGAGACTTGCATTTCATCCTTGAAACTGGGAAGGAAATCTTAAACTTATTAATATGTTCTGGTAGTCTGTATATTAAATTGCACTGTCTCCCATTGAGAAAGCATTCATTTGTAGTGGGCCCTCACCATTTTGTACTATGCCTGGAACATCGTATCTTCCTGTATAATTTCCAAGGCTTTTATCTTTTATTTTATTTCTCTTTAAATAAAGTTTGATTTTGTTGATCTCAAGGAAAGAGGAAACGCTGAAGTTTCCTCTTCCCCCATTCCAATCTTGCTTTGTGTAGAACAGAGCAGTTATGAAGCAGGGCTTAGTTGCCAAGATACCTGCATAATCATTCCTTTTGGCCAAAAGTACTCATTGAATGCCAGTTGTTTTCTGGACTCAATTCATAGCGTTTCCTTTTAACTTTTCAAAACTTTCAAAACAACAAGCCCTTTTCAAACTTTAAAAAGCTTTGAATCTGGCTATCTTAGAACTTGCCTTTCTTATTTGGAACTTGTCAGGTTATTAAGATCTGCAAGAGAGGCCTTTTGGAAGATATTGCCATTTAACAAAACCCACTTGATAAGTACATACATGAAAGAGTTTCCTCTTATGTCAGGTTTCAACTTCCATTTTTTAAGGAGCTGTGATTGGCTTCAATTCTATACTCTTTTAGAAAGGCCTTTAAAGGATATCTTTTTAACTTAGCTTCTTGTTTTAATTTTTTCCCCCAGTTTTGTTGTACATTGAATACTTTGTTCCTACCAAAAAGCTGCCAAAGAAATATACTGTAGCTACATAAATGCTTAGCATTCGCTTTTACATATAGCTCTCCATCGCATTTTCAAGGCTGCATTTCTGAACAAAGTTTAGGTGCTTAAACCCATAATAAGCCTTATTTCTAAATAAACTTGTTCAAAATTATATGGCTAGGGTAGAAAACACAGTTGAGAGAATCTAGCAGGCTATAGCCGGACTTCTGAGAATGTTTCTCTAAATATTGTAAAATGTAGAGCTCATTGAATGTCTTTCTAAAGCCTATGCTTTCCTCTGATTCAATCTCAGTAAAATATATTGCCCCATAGTAAGATGTCTATGACAGCATAACTTTTAACTATGGTTTAAAACAGGGCTCAGGTGCCATATAACATGGAAAACTACAGCTGCCCACTAACTTAGCCAATGTACTAATGACTAGCTAGATGTAATTTTCCAGAGATTTTGATGCCAAACAATCTTTGCTACTTCATACTTGATGTATATTTACTGGCTGTGTTCGTGCAACATACTAACCCATGAATTTCTTGACTACAGTTTCTTAAATTAACCCAATTGCCTAGGCTTGCCCCAAATATTAATCTAAACTAGCCACACTGTCGGACTCACTAAAGATGCAGAGCCACCAACTGAGCAGTTTATGTAAACTACACTTCTGTATTTGTTTAAACAGGATGTGTCAGGGAAGGCTAATAATGCTCATATTTCTCTAGGAAACAATGTTTGTGGAACCAGATGGCAAAATTAGCATAACAGAACAACATAACTGAGATCTACTCTTGCTTTAGGCATGAAAGCCAGCTGGATGACTTTGGGGCAGTCACTCTGTCTCTCTCAGCCCAACTCACCTCACAGGACTGTTGTAGGGAAAATAGGAGTAGGAAAGAGTATTACGTATGTTGGCTGCCTTGAGTTATTTATAAAAATAGGATTAAAAATTACCGTATTTTTCGGAGTATAAGATGCACCTTTTTGCCCCCAAAAAGAGGGTGGAAATGTCGGTGCGTCTTATACACTGAATACAGCAATTTTTAGCCTCCCGAAGCCCCGCCCCCACATCCATTTTTTGCAAAAACTGGGCCTTTTTTTGCAAAAATGGGGGCATTTTTGCCTTCCCCCCCCAGGAGTGCTCTGCAGGCTTCCTAGATCCTCTGCATGCCCTGTTTTTGCAAAAAAAAAAAAAATGAGCGAAAAATGGGCCGTTTTTTTGCAAAAATTGGGGTGTTTTGCCTTCTAATTACCCCATCTAGCATGACTGGAGGAGGAATTCTGGGAGTTGAAGTCCACTAGTCTTAAAGCTGTCAAGTTTGAAGACCCCTGGGTTAGGGGTGCAAGGGTCTTCAAACTTGGCAAGTTTAAGACTTGTGGACTTCAACTCCCATTCCTGAGCTAGCATGACAAAGGAGGAGGAATTCTGGGAGTTGAAGTCCACAAGTCTTAAAGCTGTCAAGTTTGAAGTTTGTAAAAAGTATACATGGTTGTAAAAAGTATTCTGCTACACTGGTATTTTATTAAATAATATATTACTGCACCATTTGGTTCAGAATACTTTTTTCCTTGTTTTCCTCCTCTAAAATCTAGGTGCGTCTTATACTCCGGTGCATCTTATACTCTGAAAAATACGGTATATATAGGGGGGGGGGAGACAGAAAGGATAGTTCAGTCACAATGAGAGAAGGTACAAATTGAGGAATAACTACCAAGACTTGATTCAGCATAGTAGTTCAAAGGCAGGGCAAAAGAGCACAGAGAGTGAAGAGCTGGAAGCGCACTTTGGTTAAACAAAGGGCTTTGTTTTATACAGCTCTTTCCTAATTCTAAGAGACTGCAGACATCATTTCAAACACTCTTATTCTGAAATATTAGAATTTAGGAACATTGCGAAGCAGTTATGAAATCACCTATCTCTGGATAATAAACACAATTATATCTACTTCCTGCATGTCTGTATTAAGGCAAATGAGATAATGTTCTTAAAAAGCAGCTCAAATCCTTCACATGCGTGGCATTATGAAGTATATATAACTTGCCAAAATTAGCTGAGACAGTTTAGCTGTGAGAGGCCGGTCTCCTCCTTACACCATCTTAAACATGGTGGCTGCAATCCAGCCCTTACTTGTATTAAGATACTGTTGAACTGAACAGGGAATATGCAGACACAATTTCCTCAAATGGCATATGGTCTTGAGCCACTGTCTCTTAGGAAACAGCCAGCTTGGGAGTGAAGTGGCCACACTTTCCATCCAGAGATAGAACTATTAGCAACATTTAAGCATGCTGAATATTGTATGGTCTGTAACAGTCCAAATATATAACTTCTGGCTTTTGCTGGATCTTCTATGTTGCTACTTCTGCTAGATTTGAGGCTGCTCGCCATGTTGTGGCTTTAGTTTTTTGTTTTTTAAAAAATTCTTGTTACCAAATGCTATAAGAGTCCTAACCAAAAAGGCTTTTACACTGTGATCTTATATAGCAACTCCTTCCACTCCCCTGGCGTTTGGCACAGTGGTGAAATCCATTTTTTTTACTACCAGTTCTGTGGGCATGGCTTGGTGGGCGTGGTGTAGCTTGGTGGGCGTGGCTTGGTGGGCATGCCAGGGGAAGGATACTGCAAAATCTCCACTCCCACCCCACTCCAGGGGAAGGATACTGCAAAATCTCCATTCCCACCTCACTCTGGGGCCAGCCAGAGGTGGTATTTGCCGGTTCTCTGAACTACTCAAAATGTCCGCTACCGGTTCTCCAGAACCTGTCAGAACCTGCTGGATTTCACCCCTGGTTTGGCACTTTCAATCTCTCTTCCCCTTCCACAGAAAATAAAAACAGGCACTTGCATTTCAACATTTACATATACAACCCCATCATGTTACAAGCTGTGCATAAGCAACAATAGGCAAAGCTCTTAAAAGGGAATAAGAATTCTAACCTAAAAAAAGTTCAGGTGTGAGATATGAAAAAAGAAAAAGAAGTATAGCTAACTGTAACTTAACATTAAGCCATTTACTCTCCATATCAGCCTTACTTCCACCACTTTTATATACCAATTCACATATTGCCTTTTGTTCTTTAAATTCTTCACCTCTCTCACACATCAACTTCACCCAACCACAACTTTCTCAATTTTCCTCTTCTTCTCAACCCATTAACTTTCCCTTCATATATTGGTTTATGACTGGGTTTTCATTCATTCTCTTTATGTGATCAATCCACCTCAATGTACTCCTCTCACACTGGTCACTCACATTTAGATTCAGTCCACATTCATTCAGCAATCCCTATTTCTTGTTTTACCACCCATACTTCTTAAGTACCTTATTGGCATTGCATGCAACCTACTTTCATATTTCTCCTACATGTGCAATTCTCACTTCCATATAAAAGTGCCTGCTATTATATAGAAGCCGTTTTCTATTCTTCAACAAACCTTGATTTCTTAACACAGACCACTTATTATCCACTACTTATTTTTAACCAGCATTTGCACAGCTTATATTTTCTCTGTCCATTTCCCCATCTTCAACAAATGTTCTGCTAAAGCAGAGACTCATCTGCCTCAAGCTTTGCCACTTACTCCTTTTACATTCCAAGTCTCAAACTTCAGTATGCTATGATTGTCAACACATGGCCCATAGATATTTGCCTCTGCTACCAATCATGGTAGGTAGAAAAGCTGCGGTTATTAGGTTATTAGCCTGTGTTGCATCTGTGCCACATGCATCATTTTCTGCTAATGGTAAAGATAGTACTGACTCGTTTTGGCCTTATGGATAAGGTGACCAGACATCCCGATTTTGGCGGGACAGACCCGCTTTTTCACCATTTGTCCCGCGTCCCGCCCGCCCTCTAAAAAGTCCCGATTTTTTCAAAGTTTGCCCGACTAGGGCATTCTTTCAAAAAATCGGCCTGAAAGGCAGCAGGCCTCTCAGCTCGGGCCGGCCGTGGGCGGCGTTGGCGGCGGGCGGGCATCACGTGTTGTTGACTCCTCCGGCGGCGGCTGGAAGCTGGGGGGAGGGGGAAGGGAGGCTGCTCCTCCTCTCCTTCCCCCGCCCCATCCCTAGCCCCGCCCTCGGAGGCGCCGCTGCGGTTGGGAGGGGTGAGGGACGAGGAGCCGTCGCTGCTTTGAGTTTACGAGCGGCGCAAACAGCCCTTCCTCATCCCCCTCCCCTTTCTTCCCCCCGTCGCCTCGCTGCCGCCGTTGCCCTGGGGCCGGGCGGGCGACCGGGAGACCGCGGCGCTTGGATGCTTGGAGCAGGTAAGCTGCCGGCTGCCACCCTTCCCCGTCTCCCGCGTCCCGTTCGTTGCTTGCCAGCCCGGCCGAAGGGAAGGCGGGAGGCGAGGAAAGGCCTCCCGAAAGGAGGGGAGGCTTCGGGAGCCCGCCTCCCTTTCGGCCCGAAAGGGAGGTGGGCTCCCGAAGCCTCCCCTCCTTTCGGGAGGCCTTTCCTCACCTCCCTCCTTCCCTTCGGCCGGGCTGGCAAGCAACGAACGGGAGGCGGGAGACTGGGAAGGGAGGCAGCCGGCAGCTTACCTGTCGCGAGCTGCAGGCATCCAAGCGCCCTCCCGCCTCCCCCCTCCCCCCTCCCCCCCCACCTCACCTGGACGCCGACATTTGCTGTTTTGCCCTCTGCGCATGCGCAGCGTTCTGCGCATGCGCAGAGGGCAAAACAAATGGTGGCGCCCAGGCGTCCCCCCCCCATCCCGCTTAAAAATAAAAAAATCTGGTCACTTTGCTTATGGACCAGAATGCCAGAACTGCAACTAAGGCCCAGTTTTGTCTGAAGCACATTCATATCATTCTGTATAAGCTATAATCTCTAACACCTCTTGCAAGCCAATACATTCTTATCCATATCCCACCAACTAGGAGGCAAATGACTGACACAGATTCAGGATTTCAATGTTATTTTATTTCTAGATATGCACTCGAAGCAAAACACAGTCCATTTCCCTCAAAACAGTGCAATTTGGAGCAGTACAATTTACAATTTTAAAAACTGAGCACAAAAATATATCAATTAGATGGATAATGCTGCTTAGGGAGGAAAAAATGCTTGCAAAAATGTTTCTTTTTTGCAAGCGTTTATTCAGTTGTATGTATTTGTGGGGGGGTGGGGAAGCACATTAAAATGCATGTAATTGTACAAAGTGTGTGAAAATGCAAATGGATTTTCATTCAGTCCTTAAATAAACAAAAAGGCTTTAGACTCGGTGAGAAAAAGATCACAATAGAATTAGGGATGGAAAAATGAGAAACCGAGCAAAACTGAACTTGATAAATTGACCTATCTTACATTCAACCATCAGTATGCATTCTGGTAGCTAAAAAAAACACAAGGAAAGGAACATTATTTTTTGTTAGAGACACAGATGTTGGACCAATATGAGGATGTACAAGAAGATAGGACTTTTTCACAGAAATAGGTAACATTTAACCAGCAAAGAAGAAATAAAGTTGACCCAATTTCATTTCCATTGTGTGCCTTCTTAGATTTGCTCAGGAGATTCAACAGAGCTTTCTATGCATATTGACTGATTGACTGATTGACTGACTGACTGACTGATTGATTGATTGATTAATTGATTGAGTTTATATGCTACCCATCTCACTGTTGAACTTATTCTGGGTAGCTACTTTTGGGATGTACTATGATACACCAGGAGAAGATAGCAAAAGGAAGCTTCATATTTTAAGTAGACAGTCCAACTAGTCATTGCAGGGATGCAGCTGGACTTATGTAAGTGTACTTTTTTTAAAAAAGAAGAGCTTAATATCAGCCGTTCTCAATTTCTGATGCACCTTTATGAGGTAGTTGGCAACTATTAGCAGATGCTGACATTTTTATATCCATGCTGTAACAGACAAGAGGTGAATTTGTTATTCAAATCCAAAGAATAGACTTGATCATTCCGTTTTGTTTTTCCTGCCTGGCCAGTTATCAATAGTATTTCTGAGCATGGACAGGAATTTTTTAGGTTAGAGTGACTCTGCATTTCCTCTTGTTTCATACATAATTTTTAAAATGGGGCTGTCCATTATGTGCGCCCTTTGCTTGGTATTAATAGACAACTTGTGTTTTCAATCTTTGTCCAGGACAGTTTTAATATATGCTGCAAATAAGGTTGCCAAATCTCGTGAGGTAATTCTCCAAATGGTGACTTTAGTGGCATTAACTAGAGAAAGTGGTTGATATTGGGAGAAATCCTGCCCTTTCATACAAAGCCCCATAATTGCATCTACATTCTGCCATAACCTACAAAAGTTTACAGCAAAACAATAACAATGACAAAATGAAAAGTTATTCAATCGCTGCTTCATTTGCTTCTTCAATAGGCTGTGAATTCCAAAGACTAATTGCAATAATGTTAAGGGAGGATTATTAAACCATAGGCAATTTATATTTTGACCATTTTTGCACCATTGTGCTTTAAGGCAAACTCCAACATCTGCCAGGAACCCAATCATTATAGAACAGAGAAGCTGGATAAATAAATGATCAAAAACTCCTCTGTTGTCCCAACTAGATTATCAAGATGAAATAATTCTATGCTGGTTCTTTTTCTTTATAGGAATCCTTTAAAGATATTGCAAACAATATGACTGGCATTTGAACAGAGTGGCTGAGAAATGAGGGACACTGAAACAATTGTGTCCCGCCCCTCAATATTGCAAAAACTTTCCTCAAAATATGTTATCAAAGAACATTTTCTGATAACAAAACCCTCATCTACCGAATTGTTCATTTCTGGGATAAAGACATCAGAGCTCTCCCATGTTTAAAATCTGGCAGCTAAAACCAAACTATGTAACTAGGAACATCTGGAAGGAAAGTGAAGTTTTCCCCGCCTTCTAATAGCAGGTTCCCACCTATTTTCAACAGGCAAGTTCACCTTTTCAGAATGTCTGTTTCATTATTAAGCAAATTTAGTGCTACCGCACGAAGTCTGCAGACTGAAAATGACAGGGACAAGAGGAAGGGAGAAGGAAAACAGCGCTACAATTACTTTGGGAAGTTTGGAAAAACTTGGCCCTAGGACAGGTAGGTGGAACCTGCTAATAGAAGGGAATAAAACTTTCATGGAATACACCAGGAAAAGATGGGGGGGGGGCATTCTTGAAGAATGGCAAACAACAGCTTTTATATTGTTGCCAGGAAAAAATACATGACTGTATTTACATATGATTTTCAGTAAAAAGTATCCTCATTTTACCCTTTTTTTTTTAAAGAAAAAAAATTCAAATGAAAGCATGATTTATCACTCTGATGATGTAATGAATGTTTGGACAAATGTATTCCCCAAGTAACTCCAAGATCATCATCTTCTTCTTCTTCTTCTTCTTCTTCTTCTTCTTCTTCTTCTTCTTCTTCTTCTTCTTCTTCTTCTTCTTCTTCTTCTTCTTCTTCTTCTTCTTCTTCTTCTTCTTCTTCTTCTTCTTCTTCTTCTTCTCCTCCTCCTCCTCCTCCTCCTCTTCTTCTTCTTTTTCTTTTTCTTTTTCTTTTTCTTTTTCTTTTTCTTTTTCTTTTTCTTTTTCTTTTTCTTCTTCTTCTTCTTCTTCTTCTTCTTTTTCTTCTTCTTCTTCTTCTTCTTCTTCTTCTTCTTCTTCTTCTTCTTCTTCTTCCTCTTCCTCTTCCTCTTTCTCCTCCTCCTCCTCCTCCTTCCTCCTCCTCCTCTTCCTCTTCTTCCTCTTCCTCCACTTCCTCCTCCTCCTCTTCCTCTTCTTCCTCTTCCTCCACTTCCTCCTCCTCCTCTTCCTCCTCCCTCCTCCTCCCTCCCTTTTCCCTCCTCCCTTCTCTTCTCTCCCCTCCTCTCCTTTCTTGTTTGATAAAGAATTCATCAAAATAATTATCACTCAAACAAGAAAGATGACTTAATATGGTATGTCTTAAAACCAAGAGTAAACAAAAACCAGAAATGTCCAAGAGTTTAACATTTAAATAAAGAGGGGAAATGGTTTATTTTATTAATATTTTGAACCATTGAAACAATATAGGAAAAAGTTAACAGATTAGAGAAAATTTAAGGTGGGAATCCCATATCACTTGCAGGGATATCCAAATAATGAGTTATAAGCAGAGAAAATAACATACATTGTCAATATATGAAGTTATTGTCACGTACTATACAGTTCTAATAATGTTGTATTTTTCATTTCACAAGTTTTTAGATATTCTGCCATAGAGCTCACAACTATTCTTTTAAAGAAGTATTTAATCTTAAATCCATACCAAGATATTATCCATAACCATCTGCAATGCATAAATGCACTCAAGAATCAATTCATCATTTGCTCACATGGTAGAGTGCAGTTGGAATCAAAACACATTGAATCAATTGAAGCTATAATACGAGTTATATAAAGCAATCTCCATAAAGCAATAAATCAAATCTCAACCCTGCAGCCTCACTATCAGACTGAGTATCCAGCTATTAAAGAAGAGGGACAAGTGAGAGTTTGTACTTCTAAAATGCTATCCATTTAAAGTCTGGAGTTCCTTTCCTATTGCTGTTTTTGCATATTTGCAAGCTTCCTTTTTGAATTCCTCTTACTATCCTCAACCAACCTGCCACATTCTTGCCTTGTTTAGCTGTCTGAATTTTGAGCATGTGAGCATGGGGCTG